>JANHFX010010788.1:0-28543 GCA_027560015.1 Chloroceryle amazona | reverse complement strand
GGTTGACGTGCTGGCCGTTCCTTCTTGTCTCACCGCTGGTGACAGCGGCGCCCCCCGGCCTGTTCTGCCCCTCTCTGGTCATGAATCACCGCTGCACTCAAATTTTACATTTCCACTTCTTGTGTAAACCCTACTTTTCGAAGATGCAGGGGAGGGGCTTCCCCTCCTTCCAGAGTGACTTCTGGACCTCCCGGCCACTTTCAGCTGATTTTGTTAAAGGGGCTGAAAGGGCTTCTCCATGGATCTGCTCCTACCCGCTTATGGAGACGAGAGAGGGATGAGCCCTGTGGGCACATCTACCTGCCGGGGGGCTGGCAGGGAGTGCACAGGACGAACCTGCAGGAATCAAGGCTTCATTCGTTTCAGTGCTCAGAGCGGGTTTTTTTTTGTTTTGTTTGTTTGTTTTGTTGTGTTTTTTTTTTTTGCAAGAAAAGGATGACGCCTTTCCCCCTGTCCACCCTCTGAGCTACGAAAATGAAATGGAACAGGAGCCCGAGCTCTCCTGAGGAGCTTGTCCTCCTCCAGCTTTAATAACTACACACAGACACATTCAAGTTGCAGCTGGCGATACCATTGCCTCAGAGTATCTATAAACAAGGTGCAAATAACACCACGACCTGCCACGAATCTCACAGAGTTTGTCATTTTCTCAGAGCTCTGCACCCCAAAGACAAATGTTTACATCTTCCCCTAGAAAGTGAAACTTCTACTTTATTAAGGGAGAGCCAGGAACTGATCTGATTGCACCAAAAAGGCCAAGAAACCAGGGGGAAAAAAAAGCAACCCAAAACCAAATAAAACCACCCCATCTCTATCTGTGTTGCACCAAATCCTGATCAGTTTGGATTCTTTGGATTCTTTGCTTCTGAAGATACGAGTCTGGTCTTGTGTTTCTTTCTTTTTTTTTTTTTTTTTTTTTCCCGGTAAAGTGGAAGGTTTGCTATATGGGATTCAAAACTGGACTACATGTAAAGTGTATTGTTTTTGCTCACACACAATGGTGCATTTCCTTAACTGTTCCTCTATTGCCCATTCAGAGGCATGTCATAACAGTTAAGCAGTATAATAAAAGCATTGTGTACCAATTCCTGCAGAGGCTGCACACAACTCATTTATAAAAGCAGCAGGGGGCTTGGTGAGAGGATCTCCTAACAGGTCTGTTTGTGGACCATGAGCTATGCATGCTAAAGAAGATGCTTCTTTTACAAACTTATTTAATTTACATGTCCTAGCAAGGGATAAAAGTGGAAATACAATTGACAAGTAGGGAGATAAATGTAATAGAAGGACAATATAAGCAGAAGCACATTGATAAAATACTTTGAGAAAATCTATTTGCTTTTTTATGTATGTTATTTAAATATGAAGAGTCATGGTCAGAATTGGTTTCAAAAACATGTTGCTGCAGCGGACACCACTGAGAAAGAGGCATCCTGGACTCTGATGATCCAAAAAACCAGGACTTTGCCTCATCCTTCACCCTCTAACATTACTACTGAACCTAGATATGAAGCTTTGGCACCTATAGACACGCACGAGCAAGCTCTACCTGGAGGAAATTTGCTAGCAGCACATAGTGGATACTGTAAAAAGAAATGACCGGTGCTCATAGTGTTTGACTGTGTGTTAAAGGGCACTGAAATGTCCATCTGCTGACCTGGCAGGGAGTCATGAGAGGCCTGCTGCCTCCCAGAAGCTAAGATCCAAGACACTGCCAAAAGGGTACCACAACTGGTGAAGGGCACTGACTACTATCGCTGTTACTCTTCCGTGTGGGTGTGAATGATGCTGTGAGACAGAACCTGGGCAGAATCAAGGAAGACCATAAAGCCCTGGGGGTGCAACAGAAAAACATTGGTGGCCAGGTTCTCTTTTCCTCCATTATACCAGTCAGAGGAAAGGGTGCAGCCAGAAAGACAACTAATGAATATTAAACCTTGGCTACATGTTGGTGCCATCACAAGGGTTTTGGGCTTTATGACAATGGGACATTCTTTGACTACTCTAACCTGTTAGGGAGTGATGGAATACACCTGTCTCAAAGAGGCAAGTGAGTCTTTAGCAACAGTCTGGCCAACTTGGTGAGGTGGGCTTTAAACTGAAGGATTTGAGGGTCAGAGTCTAAGATGGCAATGCTCATTCCACCACATCCAACTGAGGAATAAGTCAGGCCAACTAGAGCAGTGACAAATGCTCCTTAACTGCCTTCCAAGGTGACATCCAGAAAGCCAATCACCTCAAGGCTGGATATGACTATGGTTGTTCCTCTTGCACCACTACAGGGAAACCTTTCTCGCTTAAGTTTCTGAAATGCCTGTCCACTGATGCACACAAGAGGAAGAATAAACAGGAAGAACTAGAGATTTGGTTGCAGCTGCAGGGCCATGATCTCATTGCAGTTACAGACACATAGTGGGATAGCTCGCATGACTGAAACACTGCCATGGATGAGCAGGTACTTTTCAGGAAAGACAGCCCAGCAAGGCGAGGTGGTGGAGTTCCTCATTATGTGCCAGAGCAACTGGAATGTATAGAGCTCTGCGTGGGGGGGAATGAAGAATATGCTGAAAGCTTATGGGTAAGAATTAAGGGGCAGGCTAATATGGGAGACACTGTTGTGGGTGTTTACTCCAGGCCACCTAATCAGGAAAAGGAAGTTGATGAGGCCTTCTACAGACAGCTAGAAGTAGCCTCAAGATCACATTCCTTGGTGCTCCTGGGAGACTTCAGTCACCCTGATATTTGCAGAAAGGCTACACAACTGGGCACACACAGCCCAGGAGGTTCCTGTGGTGCATTGATGGTAACTTTCTGACAGAAGTGGTGGAGGAGCCAATCAGCAGAAGTGAACTGCTGGACCTTGTACTAATGAACAAAGAAGATCTTGCTGTTTATGTGAAGGCTGGGGGCAGCCTTGGCTGTATTGACCATGAGATGGTGGAGTTCAGACTCATATGAGAAAGAAGCAGGGCAGTAAGTAGGATTGCAACCCTGGACTTCAGGAGAGCTAAATGACCTCTTCAAAGACCTACTTGGAGGAATCTCATGAGTTAGGACTCATGGTAGGGGAGAGGCCAAGAGAGTGAATGTGTTAATATTCAAGCACTACTTCCTCCAAGCTCAAGATCAGTGCATTCCTTTGAGTAAAAAAAAAATCAAGTAGAGGAGGCTAGGGACCTCCATGGATAAACACAGAGCTTCTGGCAAAAACTTAAGTGGAAGAAGAAAGACTACAGTATGTGGAAAAAGGGACTGGCCACTTGAAAGGATTATAGCAACATTGCCAGAATATGTAAGGATGCAATGAAGAAGGCTAGGGCCCTCTTGTAATTCAATCTGGCAAATAATGTCAAAGACAACAAGAAGGGATTCTTCAAGAATAGGAGTAAGAAGACAATGGAAAATGTGGGCCCACCACTAAATGAGGTGGGTGCCCTGGTGATGGAGGATAAAGAGAAGACAGAGTCCAGTCCTCAGGTAACCCAGTCCCTTGAGGTAAGAAAGAAAGTCTGGAGGAAGAAAGATTGTCCCTTTCATTGTCAATGAAAGTTGGGTTAGAGAACATTCAGGCAAACTGGACACCTATAAATCCATTGGATCCATCCACAAGTGCTGATGGTATTGCTAAGCCGCTCTTCATCATCTTTGAAAGATCATGGAGAATGGGAGAGGTGCCAGAGGACTGGGGGAAAGCCAATGTCACTCCAGTCTTCAAAAAGTGCAAGAAAGAGGGCCCAGGAAATTACAGACCAGTCAGCCTCATCTCCAGCCCTGGAAAGGTGATAGAACAGCTCATTCTGGAGGTCATGTCTAGGCATGTGGAGGAAAAGAAGGTTGTCAGAAGCAATCAGCATGGATTCACCAAGGGGAAATGTTCCTGTGCAGCATGCCCTAGGCGAACCTGCTTTGGCAGCAGGGTTGGACTAGATGATATCCAGAGGTCCTTTCCAACCCCCTACCCTTCTGTGATTCTGTGATACAGGAGGAAATTTCTCCCTTTCACACTGATGTTCAAGAGCTGGGTCAGCACAGACCAGAAGAAAAGCTGAAAGGCTGGGAGCAGCTGTGCCCAGGGGAAAACATTCCAGAAGATGCTCATGAGGGAATCACAGGACTGCAGCAAGCAAAGACCAGCTGCTTCCAGCTCCCTCAGTGCCTCAGGCTGAGAAAAGTGGGATGCGTGATGGCTCCTTGGCCACTTTTCAACTGAAGGGGTTGAGAACCCTATAGCTACTTCTGCTCTGAACCAGTCGGTATTGCACCCCTTTCTGAGCTGCCTACTCATACCTGCAGGAGGGAATATAGTTCGGTCAAGATCTGCTCTGCACCAGCGACAAAGCTCTTGGCTGTTTCCTCTTCCTAGTTACTTTTTTAAAAAAAAAGTATTGAAATTGCATTTCCCAATCCCAGGCAGGATGTTGCATTTCTTCAAGGGGAAGCAGTGCTGTACAACAGCTGAATCAGATCCAAGTTGTGTAAACTACACCTCCATCACCCAGGCAGAGACATCGACTCTAATCCCAGTATTACTAACATCCACACATCCGCATAGACCACCCAGTTGTTAGAGTAAATTTACAAATTAAAGTCTTTGCATAAATAAAACGACCACTACAAAACCCATGTGCATTAAGAAGTTGCTATACAGCTTTCCTACTTACAGATAAAATAAAATGTTGCAGGTATAAATGAGAGCATTTAAGGACAAGTACCCTGAAGTTGAGCCCCAGAAAGTTGAGAAATCTCTTACTACTTACAGTGCATCTTATATGAGCCCAACAGAGCCCTGAATCCTCTGGCTGCTGAGCACACTTCCCATTTTTGTTCTACTTCAAGAGCTCAACAGATGAAAAAAAAAAAATAATTGCATTACATGTGCTTTCAAATATCTTTTTTTTAAACATTTTGAAAATTTATGTTGATGAGTGTGCAAAAATACACAGTGTTTAAAGAAAACAACCCAGCAACTATTTAGCATCAGCATCAAACCACCTTTGAGAAGACTCTGAGCAGGGGAAAACTGCCTGTTGGAATGGATTTATGTGCACGCTGGCTGGGCTCTGCCTCCCCGTGTTCCCTCCAGTCACTTGTATCATATTTGATAAATTAGCAACAATGGAAGACCAGAAGGAAAAGCCTGGTTTGGCAGACAGTTGACAACCAACTTGTTTTGTATATGCTGTAATTTGTGGTCACTATCTCGGTGACCATAGATGCCTTTCGTTTACCCCGAGCAAGCCCTTCCTCTGCCCTCCAGCCTTCACCCCACTCGGGATGGGGCTCTGAACCACAGCTGCTAGCATGACTGAGGGCATGAAAGTAACAGGTTATTAATCATGAGTTATGATTAATGAGGGACAAAAGAGACAAGAAAACAGCCTTTGGATACCCTACAAGCTAAAGGAAGATGAAGTGCAGGCTCATGTCCTGACTGGAAATATCAGAGTAAGCCTGCTGCAGTGAAGCTTGGTGCAGAAAATGTCTTTTTTTTTTTTTTTTTTCTTTCCAGTCTTTACAGAAAGGATTATCTATAACCAGAACAAATTAACAAGCAAATAAACATACATCCAGGTGAACAAGCTGGAGAACACTCAGATAAAGTGGGTGTCTTCTGGTGGTCAGGGCCTTATTAATCCTGCAGGATGTAATGACCTAAGCACTAATGCCACCTGAAACATGGGCAGTTTTCTTTGAGGCCTATAGAAAAGAGAAGTCTTTAAAAACAGAAGGAGAAACATGATGTTTGTCTTCAGAAAGGAAGCATGCAAAAACATATTGGTCCATTTGTCCAATTTTTTTATCCCTAGAGTATTTCTAGAACAAAGTAAACTTTTTTTTTTTAATTCTCTCTTTGAATTGGTTACCAGCCATTGAGAGCAGTCTGTGCCAAACCAATCCCGTTTCCGTTTTTGATAGGCCTAACGTATGAAGCAACATCCTTCTAATCAGCTTGAGAAAATAAAACAGTTAATCATTGAGATAGATATGTAGCTAGCTGAAAAAAAAAAAGCCCAACCTCTTAAAGAGCACTTGGCCACTCATCAGGACAGCAAATGCTGTTATTTTGCAGGAATCTGTCAAGCTTAGCAGCTTTATCCAGTGTTTTAGCCAATTTAATCATGTGAAAGAAGGTACTCCATGGATTATACCAAAGGAGGAATGGTTAGAAAGATGTTCAGGGACACAATTAGAATATTAAGAAATCCCCCTAAATCGCAGCAGTTTTCCAAATGTCACAGCAACGCAAATGCAATCCAATAAAACCGTTAAAAGCAATTCCTCTTAGGCAGAAGAAATCAATATTGCAGTATGGAGAGACTGTCAGGGCAGCAGCATTGCTACAAAGCTCAGAAACTGCAGAAAGCCACAAACTGAGGAGCAGCTCTACAACAATCCATTGCCACAGAAAGAAGAAGAAATTACTTGTTCTGCATGAACTTGGGAAAGAAGACTGAGAGACAAATAAGGCAGTTGTTCTGCTGGTTTGGGGATGATGCACTCTGGCTTAGACAACAGTACACCAATACACTCAGCTCCAGAGAAGACCAACAAGAACGATGAGTTATTTAGAAAACATATCTTTGGAGAGGAGGTTGAAAGATTTAGGCTTTTTTTTTTTTTCCAAAGCAGAAAAGAACAGAGACAGAACTCAAGGCAGTGTGATCCGAGTGCAATCCAGATGCTAAACAGCTGTGGTCTCTGGTGATGGGAGGAAGGACAAGAAGGCACCTTAATTTGTAGCAGAATCAATTTAGTTTAGTTAGTGGGAGAGTTTTCCAATTCAGAAGAATACAGCAGTGGGACAGAACATTTGTGAGACTTTCTCTAGAGATTTTTTTTTTACAAGTTGGACAAACCTCCACCAAGGCAACTCTGTGCTGTTATTGCTCATCAGAAGAGCACAGGGCAGGTGGTGCCCTGACAACTCTTCCTGCCCTACCTAGGCTTTAATAAACGAATGATCAATACCATTTTACCTACATCACAGAAACAAACAGAAAAATAAATTAATCTTACATATCTAATTAAAATGGCCCCATGTTTCCAAGTCTGCAGGATTTTTGCTCCAAGACAAGCTCAAACACAGCCCTTGAAGTTCTGCATAGAGGAAGGCAGGTGCCCTTCTCTCCAACTGGTATGTTAATCAGCTTTTCTACCTTTTATTCCTCCTAGGAAAAAATGTCACAAAGTTTTGTATACAATAAAAGTGCTGTGAAAATCAGCTGTGAAAAAAATATCAACTAATAGCTCTGTATTAATACCTGCCAATCTAGTCAAGGCTGTCTACAGTTGAACAGCTTCCTAGAACACAATAGGATGTAAAGTAAAAACTAAATAGCCATACACAGAAAATCTTTCTCTGTAGCAAACTTTAACATTCAAAGGATTGAGCAATTGAATGCCTTTTTAGAGCATGTTGCTGGCATTACTGTCTAAACTGACATTGTGTGTGAAGGAAGGAAACTATTGAGGCTAAGAGGCTTTGAAGTGCAGGAGTGAAACTCCAACAGGCAAAACAGATAGACAGAAACTAATTCTGGTGGTCTCACTGCCACTGTCAAATAATCAGTAGATCTTTTCTAAACTTGGAACATTAAAACAAGTTAAGGAGAAGTGGCAATGACACAGCTAAGTGCCTTAAAAATGCCTCATTTTTGGTATTTCAGACTTTACAGAATTACACTGTACTTGTGCAAAGAGCTCTGAGACAGCAATTGCTGATAGAATGGGATCTAAGTGGTCTTCCATTAGATCAACAGGAATGGATGCCCATTGTACACACCAATTTGTTCCTAACGTATTCAGTTGAGTGTGTTTTTTGTGTTTTTTTTGTGCAGACAATGCAGAACCAGCTCTACTTTTAAAGCAAGACATGAGATTAAATCCTGGCTCAAGCTGCTCATAGCTTTTCAACTAGCTTATTGAATTTTGTCCAGGTTCCAAAAAGTGACAGTGCCTGAACTTAACAAAACGCATTTCTCACTAAGCTTTAAGTCTCATTGTGCTCTTGGCCAAGTCCATTTTGGAAGTTTGGGACAAATTAAATATTGCAAAATTTCAGTGTAATAAGCTAAGAGTGTGATTACTGGCAGTACTGGTTAACTGGAAGGCTTTGGGCTTTGTACAAGAGTCATCAAAATAATTGCAGTACTCCAGCAAAAGCAAAAGAAGGAACAGAGTATTACTAGAATACACTGACTGCTTTACAGCTTTTTGGTGACAGCAGTGATCATCTTCCCCACTGAGACATTACCTTCAGAAGACTACTTGGCAATAGAATCACAGAATCATTAAGGCTGGAAAAGACCTCCAAGACCAAATCCAACCGTCAACCCAACACTATCGTAATTGCTCCAGCACTTCAATGTCTGTTTTATGCTATGGTGCCCAAACCTGAACTACTTGAGCTGCAATCTCAGCAGTTCTGTATACGGGCACATGATCACTTCTCTGCTCCTGCTGGACACACTGTTTTTCATACAGACCAGGATGCTGTTGGCTTTCTTGGCCACCTGGGCACTCTGCTGGATCATGTTCAGCCATTTGTCCACCAGCACCCCCAGATCCTTTTCTGACAGGCAGCTTTCCAGCCACTCCTCCCCAAGCCTGTAGCATTGCCTGGGATTGTGACTGAAGTGCAGGACCCAGTCCTTCGCCTCATTAAACCTCATACCATTGACCTTGGCCCCTCTATCCAGCCTGTCCAGGTCCCTTTGCAGAGCCTTCCTACCCTCAAGCAGATCAACACTTCCACTCAGTTTGGCATCATCCGCAAACTTACTGAGGGTGCACTCAATCCCCTCACCCAGATCATCAATAAAGATATTAAACAAGACTAGCCCCAAAACTGAGCCCTGTGGAACACTGCTAGTGACCGATCGCCAACTGGATTTAACTGTTCACCACAACTCTCTGGCCTCGGCCATCCAGCCAGTTTTTAACCAAGTAAAGAGTACACCTGTCTAAGCCATGAGCTGCCAGCTTCTCCTAGCAGAATGCTGTGGGAGATGCTGTTTAAAGCCTTATTAGAGACAACACCTACAGGCCTTCCCTCATCCACTAGGCAGGGATCAGAGTAGGTCAGGTTGGTCAAACAGGACCTGCCCTTCATGGACCTATCCTAGGCCTGATCCCCTGGTTATCCTCTATGCACCATGTGAGTACACTGAAGATGAGCTGTTCCAACTCAAGATGAACTGTTCCAGCAACCAAAGTACAGCTACAGAAGGTATACTTTAGTGATAAACAACACAAGGTTTACAAGCAAAGAGAAAGGAGTTAATTAACCTAATCAACATTGGAGAAGGGGGTGGGGGGAAGGGGTGTGTGTGTGGAGAGGGAAAACCCAAAAGTCATCAACAAGGTTTCAGGCTCTTATGTGCTACAAAGCTGAGACAGAGTTTCCGGACCTCAAAGAAAGTTTGTTTCTCCTCCCGTGCCTCCCACCAGAACCCATGTTGCTTTGCTGTGGTGATAGAGTGGATTTAGTTACATCAACGAGATCTAAAGTCTCTTACTTTCACTATGATTCAACACAGCTAGCAGGAAGCTCATCCAGAGAGATTCTGGTTCTGCATTTAGATTTTAAGTATTATCTAGAAGCCACATTTCTACAGCTGGCAATGCAACCTGCGCGACTTGCTCCCATAGAACATTTTTTGCAAATATCAAGTAAAATCAAAGTATTTGGGAATCATCTTGATGAACCTTCAATAACTCTAGCAGATCAACTCTTCCCAGACCCACTCTGCCCATTGCTGGACCTAAATATCTGAGCTGTAGCCCAACCACAGTACTGGTGTGAGAAGCAAGAGGGTTTTGCTGGGTCGTGACTGGGCTTTTACCTCTTGCTCTTGCTTGGGTGAGGGGAAAGCCCTCCAAAACCAAGTGTCTGTTTATTTATTTATTTAAAATTGAAAACAAAACAAAAACCAAGCCACAAAACAACAACAACCAGCTAAACAACCCACACACAACAAAAAAACACCACCACCACAACAAAAATAAATAAAAATTTCCATTCCAAGGGAAATTCAGAATATTTGCAGTTCCAGTTCAGTACTAAACTTATTGAATACTTTCCAGTGGATGGAAATACTCAGTCTGGGAATAGTTCTACATAGTGAGCATTGAAACACCATGGCTTACACTTCAGTGTGTTAATCTGTAGACTGCTTTAAAGTTGTCCAACTATGTCATGGTATTCCTTCACCGGAAGAAACTAAAATTCACACACACACAAAGTGTTTAATTTTTTCTAGCATAACAAATACAGAAAACAAAATATTCAACATAATGTATTAAGCTAGGAAAAGGTTACTTATGAGGTATGATTAAAATCATTATTGCCACAAAAACTGTAGAATTGGAAAAGAAAGATCCAAACAGACTTGCTTTTTAACTTTACCATCAATTAATTCTATAATTTTGGATGATCTGCTCACAGACCTGAAGGGAACAAAGTTTGCTTTCTCCAAATCTTTCAAAGAAGGCATCGCTAACGTATTTATTTAGCCCTTGACTACATATGGGTCTAAGCACCTAGGTAATGGTTTTCAGCAGTTTAGCAAACTGGTATTTTCAATGTCTTCAGCAGTCAAAGACAAAACATTGGAGCTATGCTTTTTAAGGCTACAGCAAACTCCTTCTCATTCCAGTCTGAGAATTCATTAAGTGTCTACAGCATTATGAAAAAACATGGCAGTGTCAGACAGTAGCAGGGCATTGAGTACCCAGGTGGTGAGAGCACAAGTCTTGTGAGCAGCTCCAACCCCATCCAGAAAAATGGCAGCTGTAGCATTGTCCATGGTTTGCATGGGCTGAGTTCGCTTGTGAAAGGGAAGAGGGCAAAACAACACTCAGTTTTACTTCTTTGGGTTCTGCATGTCTCAAACACGGTGTTTCTCATTAAACCATCAACATCTCTTCTCTCCCACTTTATCCTCTCAACCCAAGAATGAAATGCTATGTAGTTGTATTGAAAACACATTCAGACATATTTATTCATTCTTTAAACAAACTTACAGATCAAGTAACTGCAATGAAGAATGAACAGATGATAGCAAAACTTGGAAAATTTCAAGCTAAAAAATAAACATAAACAAGACACGTTAAAGATGAAAACATACTCCGACACTTACTTCACATGCCAAAACACAGGCTCAAGAAATCCATCAGTTAGGAAGTGTGTCAATTACTGTTATTTGGGAAACACAAACCATTTCCATATAATGACCTAAGACATCCTCTCCATGTAGGTTTTCCTTTTGGCCTAACACTTTCCCTCTGTTTTTTTCCACTCCTTTTGCTTTATGGATTTGTTGGTTTGGGTTTTTTTGTTTTTCAAACAAATAAGCTTTGGTTACACCATAAACACCAAAGCAAACATCAAAAGAATTTAGGGTAAAGTATCAAGGATCATCTTCCTAGATTGCTATTTTTTTTTGCTTTCTTATCTTAAAGTCATACATTTCTGTTTGTCTAGTGGTCTACTATGAGCAGCATTCTAGGTGAGGTAGATTTGAGAAAATATTTTTATTGCTATAATGATATAAATGTTGTGGGGGAGAGAGAATCTAGTTGGCACAGCAATTTAAGTTCTCTTTCCCCCGTGCTATTACTTTACACCTGTAATAGCAGATAGTGCTGCTTTCTCACTTTGTAGAGCATGAGTTTTATCTCACTGAAATCCCTGAGGCTTTATTCTCATTGTATCATTAACCAATTTATACAATATCTGGGGGTTTTAGCCTAATTGTAAGTAAAAGATTTAAGCTAATATGGGGTCTGTTAGTTCTGCTATAATTGTCCTCCCCTTTCTATCACCAGTAAGAAGAGGTAGCCAAGAGATGTAGAGGAAACTATATATGAGAGGCTCAGTGGGGACTGGGAAATGAACTGGATTTATTGAGAGGAGAAAACATAAGAGGGTAAAGTATGTAAATTTGTAGCTAAAAAGCAAGCTCCATTACTTCTACTTCTTACAGAACAATATGCTCTAAAAACAGCATTTCATTCCAGATTTTTGATTGAACAGAGTTTGAGGACAGGGCCGAACTTTAAAAGGTTATGGCTATACAGTTCATTCCTAACAAACTCCTGAGGAGAACTCTTCCCAGTCTGCTATATCAGTGAATTCCTGAACACTAACTATAAACTGCTTGCATGGATCCCTTTCTCCCCATTACATTATGTTCTGCCTCCAGCACAATCAGTGTACTGCTGTTAACACCCTTTCAGTGAAGGGTAGAATTCAGAGCAGAGCAATGTCAGAGTTGTGCCAGAAAACATCTGTTGAACAAACAAAAACAACAAAAAATGAACAAATCAATTCCTGATTTACCAAAACCAAACAAACAAAAACCAAAAACACACACACAAAAAACAACCCAAAAGTCATCAAGCTACTGCAGTAAAAGAGAGAGGATTTAAATTTTTTTTTTTATTTTTTAATTTTTTAAAAAATACCTCAAATCAGCACCTTGTTTCAAATTGTTAAACTCCTAGATGAGAAGCTCAAATCACAGCCTCATCTCTACAGAAAGAATAAAGCTTATCCCTTAGAACATAGGCCAAGGTTGTAATTTCTTCTCCCTCCAAATCCATCAGCTCAGCAGTAAGGATGCAGTAAGGATGCGTCTTGAATCCTTTGATTTAATTGTTTCAGTGGTTTAGCACTTGCTGGTCAATTTGACCACAGCTCCTTAGTCTCACGAGTCCATCCTGGTAATTTTGTTGGACAGACTCAGGATGACATAAAAATCAGGTGTTTTCAGGCCAATATGGCCAAAGTAGAATCACAGTCTGGAGAGACTCAAAACAGTTATCTGCTGCTGCACAACACAAGTAAAAAAATAAAATAAAAAAAAAATAAAAAAATCTATTTATAATTTTAAACAAAGTATGATTAACTCAAGAAGTCCATGAAGGCAAGGCATCTGAGGACAGGCACTTGAGAGGATAAAAATGTGCCTTTTCTATGAATAGTCTGAATACCATCTGGAAAGCAGAGTGGCTTTTTCATACACATTTTTAAGGAAAACACAACCCTCTTATGGGATTTGACCACAGCCAAACACACATCAACCAGAAGCATAAGAAGGTCAGTCCATAAATGCCTTCTGGAAAGTGCCCTGCCCTAGAGCACATGAAACAGGCTATCCACAATCGGTCCATGCTCTGGCATCCTACCTGGTAGCAGTTCCATGTAGTAGCACTAATGAGCCATCTACTGTAAACAAGACTCATATTACCTGCTGCAAAATTGAGCCAAATACTTCAGAGAAGTCACAGTGCTTGCTCTAGAAAAGCCATTTACAGTCTAATGTGAAGTACAAGCACAAGTATAAATGACAAGTAATAGGGCAGAGCTGGCTGGAGCCAGTATGAGAGATGCTGCAATGCAGTCACATGAAATCTATGTACATGCTCATCTTGAACAATCCAAGAAGAGTATTTCTAGCATAGACGGAGGATCAGCCACTGTTAGTGATGTATCTTCTGATCATCAGAGGTATAAGGCTCAGAGAGGACTCTAAGGTGAAAGCTGGCGAATTTCTTGTGGGCCTCTTCATTGTCCTGAGGTACGGGAGCAAGAATGAAAGTTTTCTCATCTTTAACTGGTAAAGCAGAGTTTATCGGTTTTCTTTTTCAGAATTAGTGCACTCTGGAGTTTCTGTTAAAATTAAAGAATTAATTTCTTCTTCCTTAGTTAACTTGTCGTAAGCATTCACGCAATCATCCTTTGCACAGCTCTGAAATAGAAGAACAACTTTTTTTTAATAGTGCTTATTCATGGCAAGCATTGTTTTTTCAGCCCAATAAGACAGACTTGTTTCACAATGTATATTATGGAAAAAGCCAGGGTAACTGGGCAACAAATTGTGCTTATCTGGGACACAGTTTAGGCCTAGTTAACAGAAGAGTTGTCCTCTCTGGAGATGAGGAAGAACTGAAGGTTTGCCCCCATCTTAAGAGTGCTTCCAACTACAGCTAATGGGTAAAACTCAGGCAGGAGGATGGAGATGTGAGGATGCACATGCTTAGTAGATTTTTCACTGAGAGCCTGAACACACAAAGAAGATAATACTCAGATGCAAGAATATAGAATTAGTTGGAGCAGTAATAAAGCACTTGCCAAAGCAAAACTAAGTGTGACAACTACTGTACTTATGAGTCTCATAGCCAAGAGTCACATCATAGACCCATAATGATAAATACATCCTGAAATATTTACCCAAAAGGTAGTAAACTAGGAGGCCAGATCCATGCTTTCCACATAGTTCTGGTTTATTGTTAGGTGGACTCACAATACTCCTGTGGAAAAAGGGTATACTGGATTTTGGACTCTGACTCCATTTGCAATTGGGAAGCCACAAAAGGAGATTTATTTTCAAAAAGTTGGCAATTTCTGCAACTCCGGTTCAACTAAGAACATTCATTCCACATGCAGCACCAGACAACCTCTACAAACATTTCATAAAGTTTGAAGTGACAAGGACTGTGCTCATTGCTTCACATCCAGGTTTGAATTAGACCCTGCTACTTTACTTTCCTTCCCTTAGAATTTTAGTAAAGGGCTACTAAGTTATATTTGTTTAGAAATAAGAGTTTCCATAATCAGTGTTATGTTTATTCTTCCTGAAATAAAGGGCCATAACATGTCTTTCATCAATCAAAGCTTGAAGCAGCTATAAAAACAAGTGAAAGTGTTAAAAGAGGTTAAGTTTCTGGAAGTCAAATATGAACAGCTTTATTCAGCATCATAAGTATAAGCACCTAACAGAAAAAGACCTGAATATTCAGGAGAAGTAGTTTCATGGAATTAAAAAAAAAAGGCCAAAACCCAACAACACACAAAAAAACCCCCACAGCTCCCCCCGCCCCAATAAAAAGAAACAAAACCACAAAACACCCACACACCAAAAAACAAACCAACAAAACCAAAACAAACCCCAAACAATCCAACAATCCCCTCTCCCCAAAAACCAGAAAGCCCCCCCACTAACCCAGAACACATTTAAGAGACTAGCAGACTGTGAGACAACAGAATAATGCAGTTCTAGTAATGTATCTAGAGAAGTATATGCAGTTGGGGGGGGGGAGTCCCTCTCAGCTTTGGGCAATTGTTTCTGAACAACTCTTACTATTGTAAATACTTAATCTTCATAGGATATACTTACATACAGTTGGTTCTAAGATAGACATAGGTATTAGGAAGAAGAAAATTGGAAGCCTATAGATCCTGGTTCAATGGATTAATTCACCCCTTCTTACTAACCTGGGAGTCCTCATTTTGCTCTCCAAACATGCGCTTAAGAATTTCTCTAGGGTCTGGAATCGGTGGAAGAATTAATACCTTCAGCCTTCAGGAAATTAAAAACAAAATATTTAGATGATATACAAATTTTAAAATTACCTTTTTAAAGTCATGTTCGGTGCAGTCAGTAAAATTTGTGGTGTCAGCTTTGCCATCATTGGTTAGCCTTCATTCTCTGTATAACTACCCAATTCTTATACTTACTCCCCAAACCAAGGAGAAATAGGAATATTCACATGGATAGATTCTAAATAACTTTCACTGCTGACAAAAGACAGCAGCAAATATAGACTTAAAAAAAAAATCTGGTACACTATACCTTATATGTAAGCTTAATTTTGAATTTAGATTTAACTGGTTAAAGAGATTGGATGCAATATCTGTGCAACAAAACATTTGTAAGTTTTTAAGCAGACATAAGCAATGTTACCCAAGTACAGCCAGAACATGTATATGGTCTGCAAACCTAATTCTAATGACAGAGACACAATGGTGCTGCCATTTTTGTTATGCATTACATGTTATGAATAAACCAGACGCTATTGAAACATCACAGACAGTTACCTGCAAGAGAGATGAATGGTAATACAAGGCAAAGACCAATCAGAATTAGTGTATTGTATAAAAAGAGAACACTTGATTTACTGTATAAAAAGAGATGACTTACCTTTTTAGATAAACCAGTAGAATTATCATAGATACTGTTACTATTAACGGAATAGTAATTATTAAAACTAGATAGAATGTAGAGTCTGTCTTCTCACCTGGATAACAAAAAAAATGTAGAAATTTGAGGGATGTTTTGAGAGACTTTTTAGCATCGTTGACAAGAAAATAATTAATTCTGTACTTTGCTCATAGACAATATTTTTCAAATACACTAGTATTTTTGTAGGCAAGGACACATTTTTCAGAGCATGATACTGTAATGTAGGCACAGTTAGTCAAGAAAATGCAAACGAGGAAGACTTCACGGATGAAAAGGTGACAGCACCGGAAAGAGGTCATTGCATAGCTACATTGATGGCAATCCCATCAACATCTATAGCAGTACAGGCAAATATCAATGGCACTGCTGAAGGACTAGTGCTCTCTCGCCCTCTTTTCACCTAAATTTTAATAGATACATAGAAGATGATCTTCAACTCCCATTTAGTTAGCAGACAAAAGATACTAGATACTTTGCAAATGAAGAATAAAGTGCAACAAGTTCCAGGAACAATTGTTCTCACCAATACTCTTTTCTTCACTCCAGTCACTAGAGAGCTTGCTACTGTAACACTCAGGTTTTGGTTTTGCTCTCACTTTGAAGGTGTACTTGCTATTAGGATCAACGCTAGGAATTGACATATAATTATTTTCAACCTAAGATAAAAAGAAAAAATAATTTGCTTTGTGCAAATACCAGGGAATTCTCAATCATTTACAGGTCTGTTTTCATTGTACTGTTAATATATTCTCAATGTTTTGATAAAAGGTCTTTTTGTGAATACTGAACTTCATTAAAAAAAAAAAAAAAAAAGACATAGTGGCATTTAACCAGCACAGACTGACTGTAAAGCTGAGATTTAACCTTATTCTCTGTTACATGCTTTTTTTAAATATTATTATTTTATTTATTTTTTAGAAACAACTGTGATTTATGTTGCCTTCCCCTCTTTCTGTCAGGGCAGCAATGTTGATCTAACTTACACTATACTCAAGTCTTCTGAGTTGCCTCTACATAGAGGCACGAACACTACACGAGATCAAACTTCACTTGTTTATGATACAAAATGCTAGTTTCTCAAGGAACATTGATATTATCCGAGTTTGCTAAATTTGAGGTGGGACAAACAACTAGGAATGCTCCCCAGGAGAAGGCTGCCACCTTTTTAATTTTTCACGGTGCTTACCCTGCTTATCAAACAGTACAGTCAGTTTGGCCGTGCAGATGCAGACACTAGTGTATCCAGACACTGAAGTCAATGCTTTTTATACATACATTGATTTTAATGTATCTGACTACACACCTATTTCTTCCCCCATAGTCCTCAGTCTTTTATTCCCTTGCTTTTCTGTATAATATTCAGTGTTCTTGGGCACATGAGCAATTAATTTGCTTTACAGTAATTGGGTAATGTCATTCAAGACTGAGGCTGTCATCTGACCTAACACAGCCTAACAACAGGAAAAACTCAGCACCAGCAGACCAAAGTCCCACATCGTCAAGTAGCAAACAGGTACAGACACCACAGTGTATTTCCTTGTAAGTCTTGTTTAGTTTAGTGTATACTTTATTGAACTGTTCTTATGCATTACTGTTTTACCATAACAAATGATGGCAACGATTCAAGACTCATATAAATTTCCTTGTTTAGATATTACTACCAGAAACCTACTTGTACAGAAGAAAAATCTTATGTTCACACAACACTTCCAGCTAGTGCGTCAGACCCATTCACACACAGCATACAAAATTTTTCATTTTAAATAGCAAATATTTGAATTGCCATGAATATCAACGTAATTTATAAAAGATACATAGGGAAAAAAAAAAAAATCAGTTAACTTTAAATAATGAAAAATTACTTTAACTATCTGAGGCATGTCCAAACCACCATTGTGATATTCAACTTCATAAACCAAACAGTTTTCTGGAAAGGTGTTTGATTTACTCCATTCTACATGTATTTCATCATTACTCTTTGACAGGGTAACTTGGCTTGGTGTAGCAGGTTTTACTGAAAGGCAGAATAGAGAAGTTAAAAAGTATATTTCACTGCTTACAGAAGTTGTTCAAGTCCTGTATTGCATAGTACACTTGGACCAGTTTAAGAACAGAAAAAGTTAGCACCAAAAAGTTAAGAAAGAATAAAAACAACAAGCAAGAGTGAAAAATGAGGAAAAATTACCCAAATCCCTACTCCCTCCCAGAACAAAGCCTGTCTATACAACTCCCAAACCAAATCCATAGAAGGGAGCATCTAATCATGTCTCATCCACAGCTTATGAGGTGCAAGCTTCTCAAACACAACAACCTAGAAAATGTCTTTTTTTAAATTGACTTTTTTTTTTTTTATACTGTGGTGTTAAACTTACCAAGGGTGGTAGGATTTTTATGTGCACAGACAGGCCTAATTTCTTCAGAATCATCTTTAATCAAAATACTTATAGCTGGGTAAGTACGGGTGACTTTTGGGAAGCTAAGATTGAAAACACATCCAGAGATTCCTTGGTGCACAGAATAATTGTTGCACTTCTCATGACTTTTCAAACCATCAAACCTATGGGAATAAAAAAATATTTTTTTAAGCTTGAAGAGATCAGGACAGCAAGGACAAGCTTGTTTTTAAACCCGTGTTACAAATTCTAAAGACCGATCTTGCGTTAAAGCTGTGCTATAGCACATGTTAAAGTAAAGCTAAGCAAAGCAAGAAACTCCTCATTTATCTCAAGTTTTAGAAAAAAAAATAAATTGTGAAGGGTATCAAGTAGCAGAAAGAGACGGGTTTCCTTCATATTGAAGCATCAAATGTTACAGCTGGGTCAAAGAAAAAAAACAAAACAACTTCAAAAGCAAAATAACTTGGATCACTTCCCTTCAACAGAATTTCACTTCTGTGATAGAATGAGCTGATCAGTCTCCTTTAGCTATTTCTCAGGTATAGCAGCTCTTGCTTCAGATGGGCAGGTTTGACATGTTGCCTGCATTTGCTTTTCAAAATGTCAGTACTTGCTTCCAATACCAGAGAAGCTATGATGACCTTCTTCCTTGCTTCTATTTGTTCCTCAGGTCCCAATGAAAATATGCCAGACTTTCTTCCTACTGAGAAAACTATTTATTTGTTTATTTAAAAGCGATACAGAGTAAATCAGAGCTTCATTTAGGGGCACAACAGAAGTGACATTTGCCTACTGCAAAGCTCAACATACAGGGCCTGGGGAAGCCAAAATTGTCTGTCCTGTTTTCAGGACAGGCCCCTTTTTTACCCACCCTTCTCAGCTCTCTGCCCTGGGGCAGATGAAGACAGAGGCATTCAGAACACACAGCACCATGCAGATTCATAACCTGCTCTTGTAAGCCTCTGTTTCAGAAAGTATTACTGTGCACAGACTGGATTCCTTGTTCTAACCTAGTATCACATACACATTCACTTTGGATGAAAAGACAGGATTTTAGAGGAAAATATCAATGAAGTAGAATACTAAATGGAGCTGAACAGGAATTCTTCAGATTCAGTCATTTCTAGAAAAACAAAACAAAACCAAAAACCAAACAAAGAAAAACCTCAAGCACACCTAACCTACATTAGGGAAAAAAGTATCTTTCAGTACACAAAAAAAAAAAAAAAAAGAAAAAAAAAAAAAGAGTCAAGCATTTCCTTACCTTTCAGTTTTACAATAATAATTAAAAAAAGTGTTTTTCTTTCTAAGCAGCATGAATCAAAATACTTTGCTGTTGCAGCAGGTTGTTAAAAGTAAGGGGTAAATTGAAAATATAGTAGCAGTTTAGAGAGATCAGTCCTCCCTGCCTTTAACTACAGCATCAAGTTTTCTGCTGTTCAAATGCATTAAATTGAACATCTACCCTGCAAGATTGACACTGGAGAGTGGAGAGGAAGAGGAAAGTTTCACAGAATGTTAGGGTTTGAAAGGGACCTTGAAAGATCATCTAGTCCAACCCCTGTGCCAGAACAGGGTCACCTAGAGCAGGTCAGACAGGTACGTGTCCAGGTGAGTTTTGAATGTTTCAGGAGGAGACCCCACAACCTTTCTGGGCAGCCTGGAATCTCCCTGTGAGGGAGTTTTAGTGTTAGGTAGTTCAGATAAAACAGAAAGCTGGTTTAAAACTACATCAAGAGGCTTTCAGAAAGAAAACTTCAGTATATCTACAGAAGCCAATGTAATCTGGCATTTCACAAGGCCTGTCAACGTGCAGAAGTATGCATAAATTTGAAGAGTGCACAGATCTTGAAGCCAAGATTTTGCTCTCATCACAACTCTCTTCCTTTGGAACAAAAGTCTATTTATGGCAATCAGCTGGTAACCAGGGATGATGATAAAGAGATTTGCTCCATAACTTTCAAGATGAATTGGCCATTAATGACATCAAAGATACAAACAAAACTACTGCTAAGTGTTATTAATGTTTTCATACTATTTTCGAATGGTTTAAAAGCTGACACATTAGTAAGTGATTCTGACCGGAACAGCCTGTGCTGGTTGGGCTGCAAAGAAAGTAATTAATACATTGGTCTAGCTCAGTTCTTAATTCTTCCCTCTTTGAATCCACAATTAGAAAAATATTAGAAAGCAACCGCAGTTATTTTTAAAGGGCTAAAGGAGCAGCCAGTGCTTCACCTACTAGTATATCAGCTGCCCAAAAAGACTTGGCAACAGCAGCCTCTTGACCCTTCAGCAGTGAAACTTTCTCTTGGACAGAGCCCTACATTAGCTTGTACACAATACCCTGGGACTTCTCAAAGCAACAAGAAACAGACAAGTAAAACATGGCATGTAAAACTAAAGATTAGCACCAAAGCACTTCAGAGTTGGGAATAAAAGCTTTATACAAACCAGTAGAACAAGGTGTAGTTGGTATCACTGCTTGCATTCTCCCCAGGACGCCATGTACAAACCATGTACTCCAAATTGTGCCAAACACAGCTCAAGTCAACAGCAGCAGTACCTGGAATACCTGTGAGGCAAGTTGGAAGGGACGCCGATTTATTTTGCCAGCAAAGTATTTTCCCCAAAGTAAATCATCCCTTTTTACAGAATTGAGACTGTCTGGAAGGCAAAGACTGGTTACCTCTCAGCCTGCACTGCCTGTCTCAGCACAGCAAATGATGAATTCCAGGTGTTTATTCCTTGTAATAGATGAAATCTTAGGAGAGTAACTTCTAAATGCAAACTAATTATAACAGTGAATCTCAGTTCCCACCATATCTGAATTACTACTTAGAGCTGCCTGATGCTAAAGACAAAGTATTGAGTCAGGAAAATATTTTTTTCTGTTAAACTACAGATACTTCGAAAAGAGGTTGAAGTACCTGGCAATTATAGGGATAGTATTTAGCTTTGTTACAGTTTTTACAGCCATCAATATTAAAAATAGCACTTAGTTATCTTATCCAGATACAATATTAGTTTCTCAATATTCCGAGTATGAAAACACCTGTGATTTTTAAATAGGGACAAAGGCAACACTGGTTGTTTGTAAATTGAGTTTTTAATTGAGACTCCTATACTTCTAAACATTCAACTTACTGAAAACCCAAATTACAGAACATAAATACAAATGAATACATAACAATTGTGCTTAGAGATGACAATGTATGTCCCAAGTAGGGCAATAAAGTTTTTACATTCAATATTCCACTTTTGTATGTTACAAGTTCTTTGTCCTCTATTATCATATTACGTCATACTAGATTTTTTGGTTTTGTAATATGTAGCAACATCTCCACAAACTAAAAAGAAAAGGCATGTTAGTTTGATCAATAGTCCAGACTACTGATAGCAAACCCCAAACTACCTTCTACTTCTGAGCTCACATTCTCCCTGAAGTAGCAACTGTCAAAGAGTTTAGGAAAATTAAACTGATTTTCCTATTTCAAGTAGTATTTAAAAATATTTTATCTGCAAGCAGACTTCTAGAAGTTCTAATCTGTTTAGTACATGCTATCCTAATGATCTGCTTCCCTGATTTTCAGATTACCCTTTTGATAGGCAAACAGACAAGCCTTATAAGGTCTCAGATTCTCCCATCCACATGCAGTTTTCATCCACATTAAGTTATGCTCTTGGGTTAGACAGACCACTCAAGGCAAGAGGTTCTATTTCCCTGCTGTACCTCCTACCTTCCAGCACCCAGTAGAATACATCCTTGCAGTTTGCTTCCTAACAGTTTTGCTATGGACCTTTCATTTTTGGATGTCAGGAAACAAATTTTGCTATGCACAGCTTTGTAGACCTCAGTCATCTCTTGACAAGAGAGAAACTGACTATAAGAATTTAATGAAGTCACTTATGGAACAACATTATATTTGCTAGATTTGTCCCTCTAACATTTACAAATGTAGGTTTATTTTCAAGACTTTTTGTTACAAAGAAAAATCTGACAAAATAAGTTGACTTAGATGTTAGTCATGAAGGTGTAATACAATTTAAATTATTTCTTATCCTACAACCACAGCATGGCAGGGACAAGAGGAATGACAGGACTGATGCCATTGTCTTGGAAGAATATTTAAATTTTACAGGCTTACCCGTAAGGCATTGAGCATCAGAAGAGTCCAATTGTCTTTAATTGTTCTGGTTAAGCTCTATCAATTGAGCTAGTTCTCGTGTCTGGTATGTCCCTATTTCTCTCTGATACATTGCTATGATATTTTGTTAAAAATAACAGAGAATTCAAAGCTGTTTCTCCTTGGGCCAGGAGAGGCAGGTCAGCCTCGCATCTGGCCTCTGCACATGTTACCTTTTGGCAGAAGGAAGGTCTCCACCCATCGGCTCGGCTCACTGGTGTTATCACACTTGCATTCGCTTCTCACTTTAAAACGCATTTCCTCATTCAGAAACATATCTGTCACACGGAATCGACTCTTACTCCATTTCTGGGTTTAGATGGGGGGGAAAGAAAACCAGAACATTTGGCATACTGCGTCAGACAAATGGTAGCTACTATTAATGTCAGAATACATTACAGCCTGTCAGAAAGGCTGCAACTGAAAGCCAAATGGAATGAGTGTCTGATAACATGGAAAGCTGCAGCATCACTTAGCTTGTCCTCTTTCCTCGTCAGGCACATTCAGAACTCATCAAAGGAAAACTACTTCTACTCCAGTGGCCTGTAGACAAAAGCACAGGCCACACAAAGAACAAGGAACAAGTATAACATGAGGGAAAGTGATCTTACTACGACGAGGTAAAAATGAGCTTAGAGACCTATCTTTCTGTGTAAGCACATGATGAACAGAAGAACAAACATTTGCAGATTTAACCAAAAGAGCAATGAGAAGACTTTGCATGCATTTAAGGAGAAAAAAAAAAAATCACAACAAATCCACAAATGGCTATTAAACACAGTCACATCACATCAGGCCAAAGTGGCCCATGAGAGTTTCCATTTTCAGAAGAGTATGTTTGTGTGAGAAAAAGGCTTACCCTGTTATCATACACTTTGAGTGGTTGTTATTGGGCTAAGGAGATGCCTTTTACTTAAATGGAAACAAAATACACAAGAAATATCTTTTTTTTTCTGAACAAAGAATGGTGTTATCACTCATGCATAAAAAATAAAAATATTGGCATTAGTGAGAGGGCAAGGAAATCAAACAGCAATGAACAGAACTATGTTCTACCAGCTGTAATGCAAAAAGATGCAGCAAGATGATACACAGCCTGGTTCATCCTGTCATGTGAAACCTCCATCCCACAGCTCTTTCAACTCCTGCTGACCTTAGCATACATTAGACTGTTGCACGAACTCACTCAACATGTTAACTGAACAGACCTTCAACTTAGTTTGTAAATGAACCCATCAGAAGAGGTAAATAGGTTTCTGCGGAGTCTGCAGTTTTGACTAGCTCATCTAAGCGTCTCATGAGGGTCATTTGAGAAGGGTGTGTCAAATCAAGTACCATGTTTTTAGCAGTTTTAAGCCATTAAATTGGCTCAGCTTGTTTTGTGAAACCAAAGCCTTACTTCAAGTCCGGGATATCCTGGAGTTGTCAGAATACAGCAGTCGCTGTGAAGAGTCCACTGTAAACATCAGGCCATAAAACTGTAATAGGGCTCAACAACAAAGGACTGCTTCAAGAGGCATTGTATCTGATACAGCAGCACTGCCAACCCCACAGCTGGCGTGTATTCAAGGCTTCAAATTCTCAGTTTGGAATTAGGGACAGATAGCATTATTATTTTACTGGAAAGAAAATGAAGAAGTACTTATTCTACAGCCCTTTCAGATCCATGGCAATGCTACTCCGAGACCTGACCAAACAGTTGTTAATCCAGACCAAGGATCACATCTGGTCTGCAAACCACATAATACAGACATAAAAACAAAACCCCTAAACAAAGATGTTCTACAGTTTCTGTTCTAGGGAAGGAATGTTGTCTTCATAACACAACCCTCATGAATAATTGTAAGCACATGGATAGGGCAAACGTGGGAATGTTAATACTTGGCATTACCACCAAAACACACTATGCTGTCAAATCACAGCTACACCAAGGTTAGTGGGCATGCCTCTTTCTTAAATGGGATTCAAAGTGAAGAAGACCAGCCTTTGCTAACTACCCACTTAGGTCTTAAAGATGTAGACTGCCCTGTATATATTCTATTTATTTTTTTCCTAGAAAGATGCATAAGAAGACTGAAACAAGTCATTTCATGCTATTGTTATGGTACTTCTGTATTATCAGTAGCAGCTCAATTATCAGAGAGTGACAGAGAAATTTTTGCGATTTGAAGATCCCACACACTGGTTGGTATGACTAATTTTTGAGGTTTTGATCCCATGACAAGAATGAAAGGCTATATTAAAGCTGTATTTATATATATTTTTATATATACCTACATATTCATTTATGTATATGTACCTACACACACAGTTTTATCACTGCAAGACATTTACTGGGTCATAGCAGAGTTTAAAGAGGTCATGCACTTACTCTTTTGTCCTGAGGGATCTTATCAATCACGATGTCGCTGGAATACTCCAGGTTGCAGCTACTGCTGACATTCTCAGGGGGGTTCCATGTCCAGTTCAAGGTACAGATTTGGACAAGTGAGTAAGTCAGGTTGGATGGAGGTGGAAGAACTTTTGCTCCTAAAATAAAGGAGTTATCAGTATAATGATCCTGTTGGTCCACATTTCATCATCAGTAATACTCACAGCTTTTTAACTCTCCAACAGAAAAGACCACAAATGACTTCTCAAGTTTGTGAGCTCGTATTTGCCATCAGATAAACTACATTGTTTCTACTATGTTATTTCGGTCAATCAATCAAATTATTATAACATGTACCCACACAAAAATAATTGAAAATTAATTTTTAAGAAATGGCAGCATGCAAAAACGTAACGGCTGTGGTAATGAAACTTAGACATGGAGGGAAGATGAGTCTCATTTTTCAGGTCTTTTCTGCTGCAAGTTTGCATCACACATGCAAAATCTTTAGTAAAAATAGTATCTACATTTTTGCGGAGCAATTAATACTTTATTCCACCCAAATATTATCTGTCAATGCAGTTTTAGAGAGAAAACATTGAAAAGACAATCAATTACATTTTGCTGTGTGTTAAAGCCACAATTTAGCCTGATACAATCAAAATCAAAAACAACCAACCAACCAAACAAAAACAACCACAAAAAGCAACCAACCAAACAAAAACAACCACAAAAAAAACAACCAACCAAACAAAACCACCACCATCAACAACAAAAAAAGGTAAAAAAATCCCCAAGAAACCACAATGCTTTTTCAATTACTCACCTATTAAACTTTTAAGGTAATGCTCTGGCACAATGAGCAAAACCAATGTGGGACAAATAGTAATTTCCTGCTGGCATACTTCAACATTACATTTTTCACCTCCCCAAAAGCAAAACAGAAAAAGAAGAGCTATGACTCCAAGACAAATCCATTGCTGGAATAAATCCATTTGTAAATGGAGAAATCCATTGGTCCATTTGACCCTTCCTTACTCTTGTGTACTGAGTCACATCCTACTCAATACCCAGTCACACTACTTGAAGATCATGAGAAAACAAAGGAAAATCTGACAGAAAATAGACTGCCAGAAAAAAAAAAAAGAGTATATGTTAGATTCCAGTTCTAGAAACCAAAAAAATTTGGGTTTTTTTTAAAGAGCTGTTCTGACACGTACTATTAGAGGACATTAAATAAGAGGACAAATGAGACTGTTTCTCATGGCTATCTACAGGTATTATCTCTGAGGCACAACCACCTATTTGTCTGTGGAAAGAAAGTATCCTTGTTACGCAGTAGTTTCACAAACACTTCAAACTGAGATCAGCTAGTGCTGCCAGTCTTATTCACCCCAGAAAACTTACACATCCCAGGAAGCCATGCTCAACACACTGCAACATTTGGGGGAAGCGCACAGGGCAAGAGCAGAATAACTCAGAATAACTCCCCTATGATTTGTTTTCCCATCCAGATAATGGTGCAGTCCCATTTCCCTCCCCTAGCACGGGGAAAAGGGCAAATGGAAAGGAAAACCAGCTTGTTTCAGCAAGAATTCTGTTCAAAGTGTCCATGACACCATTATCTTACACTTCCCAAGAGACACAGATGCCAAAGCTCAAAGAAAAGTCAAACTCCTGGAGCTTTCTCAGACCTTTACACAGTTAAAGGGTAGGCAATAGTAGTCATCAGGCATTACTACTACCTGCACACCTACACGAGTAACATCTGCTCACACAGAAAATGAGAATAACAACTAGAATTTACTAGCTGAGCCTGAATATGCTTTTTTGAATACTTAAAAAAAGGCTTTGGGATTTTTTGTTTGTTTGTTCATTTTACAGCTGACCTTTGGGAGAAGAGAAGTTTTTCTTCTTACAAAGATATAGTCTCCTCTCAGAAAACTGAACCTAGCCAGAACATGCTGTTCTGAAGCTCTACACATTTCCTTTTAATAGGTTTGATTACCAGGAATTGTGCTTAAGCTTCCAGATTTCCAACTGCACAAAGCAAGAAATAG
This sequence comes from Chloroceryle amazona, assembly GCA_027560015.1. Classification (NCBI taxonomy): domain Eukaryota; kingdom Metazoa; phylum Chordata; class Aves; order Coraciiformes; family Cerylidae; genus Chloroceryle; species Chloroceryle amazona. The sequence goes on along the minus strand of JANHFX010010788.1, from coordinate 1,501 downwards.
GAATATTCAAGGTTTATAACTATATCAGTAAACTGTATTAGCATAAAACCCCAAAACTAATGGGTTTTAGATTAATCTATACAATTCTGAAGCTCATGCTTTAATGTTACATTCAACTGAAGATTTGCTTTTATTCATAGGGTTGGCCAGTCTCATACTTTTGTTGTATAAGATATACATACAGAGTAATGCTTTTGTTATTAAAACCTCATCACTACAGAGATGATTTAGCAGAACAACGCAAAGATCAACTACAAGACATAGGCGAGCCGTTGTTTCACTCTTAAAAAACCAAACCGCAGTAATGCTTCTAAGAAAATAAAGCGCAACAGTAACTAGCAGAGATTAGCTGAGGCAATCCTCTATAGAAAATATTTTCTTTCTAAAAGTCACGATGTGGAAGCATCAACAAATACTCTGTATCAAGTAACTTCTAAGTGTTGTAAAGTAAGACTTTGCGTTCTTTCATCCTGTATTTTCTGAAGGATGATTACGTAGTTAAAAACGGAATTGTAGCCAGTCGAAACATAAGAATTTCCCAATGTTTACAGATGTATTTCCCCGTAACGTTAGCAAAGACAGAAACAATAAAGGTTCAAGCCCCTTTTCTTACGAAAACCTCCCAGACTCTCACACGTCTCTCCTGCAACTAAACATTCGTGCTTCCAAATGCAGGGAAACTAAAAGTAGCGGCAAAAAAATGGACCAAACACACAGCAAGGGAAGCTGTTTATAGCCCGGGCTCCCGCAGCGCTGCCAGCAGCTGCTTCGCCTCATTTCCAGGAATTTGCCGCAAGACACGCACAAACAGAAAGGCGGTGGGCTGCCGCTTTGATTTTTAAGGCAGAGATAGTCACACGAATCGAAGATAGAGCTTAAAAGATTTCTGCCGTCCCTGTCAAACGCTACCTTACTGAGAAAGAAAAGCAGGTTTTTAAGCATTCCCGTTCCTCTGCCCGGTGAGAGGCACCGCACCGGCATTGCTCTCGCACGCAGCTGACGCGCTTCGGACGACTACTACTATAAAATGAAAGCATTTCACTTAAATACGCGAAGGTGCCCGCACCGAGCCCCCTGCCAAGCGGGCAGCGCAGCTCCCGCGGCCGCCCGACACAGGCATGCGGAGGTCCTCGGAGCGGCTCCCCGCGGGTGTCCCGACCCCGGCTCAGGCCTGCAACGAGCGGCACCACGGCCCCGGCCCCGCGGCCCCGGCTCCGCCGACCGGCCGGGAAGAGAGTCCGGGAGCGGAGCGGGGCGAGGCGAGGCGAGGCGATCCCGGCGCGAGGCCGGCAGTCGGCTGCGGTCCCGCTCCACGCCGCGCCTTCCCTCCCCGCCCCGCTCCTACCTGCTGCCGTCCCCGCGGCGAGCACCCAGCAGACAGCGAGGAGAAGCCGGCACCGCAGCGGAGCTCCGGGAGAATCCATGTCTGCGGCTGTCCGAGCGCGGCCCCACGTTCCCACTTCCCGTCGCGGGGGCCGGGCCAGACGGGAAGAGCCGCGCC
>JANHFX010010786.1:0-22942 GCA_027560015.1 Chloroceryle amazona | reverse complement strand
GTTCAGCCTTTACCTGTCAGTTCCCCTGGGGGCTGCGTGGCCGAGGTGGGGAGAATCGTACGCGGCAGAGAAGCCGCTCATGGCGGAGAGGTAGTAGCCGAGTCGGGGGAAGGATGCGTTGGGCGGAGACTGCCGCGAGCGCGGGGGGTTTGAAATTGAATCTCGCGCTGTCGCTCCCCCGCCTCGCGCCCTTACGGCTCCGGGCGCTTGAAACGGGGAAGGGACCTTGAGGGGCAGCGGGAGAGCGGGCGGGGGGCACAGGCCTTTCCCGGCGGTGGGGGCCGGAGCTCGGGCTGCCTGGAACAGCCGCTAAGAGGAACCCTCCGCTGCTGAGCGAGTAGCCGGTGTGCGCGGCCGGCCGGACCCTGGCCTGAGCTCCGCTTTTGCCTGCGGCCCGCAGCCCTAGCAGGCAACGTTCTGGCAGAGAACGCGGCTGGCCCGGCTGCTCTAGCCGAAATTTTGCCCATTGGCCCCATAAAAATAACCTTGGATATCAGCTTTTTAGTTATCTTTGTATTAAGCTTGGAGGAAGAAGTTAGTTCCCCGTGTTTGATGTATGTGGGTGGTTGGGGTAATTCTTATGTGCCTTACAATATTCAGAGATAGAAGCTTTGCCATAAGCATAGAGCTGCAGTTTGCTTGTAACTAACTTCTAAATAAATACGAGTATGCGGATACCAAAAGGAAGTGCTAGCTGTAATAAATAGCAACTTATTAATACTTAGCTCACCTTTATGTCTCCGATCTTCAAATGCTTGTCTTTCATTCCTGTCAGCCAAAAAGACAATGTGAAAATGTTGCCAGGGAGATTTTCTACACATTATCTGTGTAGAACCAAAAAAAAACCAACAAACCACACTAAAGATATATAAAAATTGAAGAGGGTTAAGATCAGGTTTATACCTGAAGCTTTCCCTCTTCATATGTAACAGCTGCCTGTTTTCAGATAGTGTCCTGTCTTTGTGTTCATGAATTTTTGCTTCAGTTTTCAGAAGAAAGTGACTGGCTGCCCTGACCCAATACTTAGGAATGGGTTGAACAACAGGTACCAGGTGTTGGAAGTCAGCGTAATACAAACAAATGGAAGTGACCCTGAGAAACACTTGACAATTGCATCATCACAGTCACTGGAAGATACTGAACTGTGCATTCTTAGGAATGGCTGGTAATTCGTTCAAGAAATGTAGATGTCTGAAAAATGGGTGAAATACTGGATTATTAAGTCAGTTTTCCTTGTGTTACCTTCGAGATGAGTTTTACTGTCTTAAAAGTGATAGGAATTCCTGAAACAATGTTTATCTAATATAATGTTATTAGGAGATTAGTGTAATCATAGACTGGTAGGGGTTGGAAGGGACCTCTGGAGATCATCAGGTCCAACAGCCCTGCCAGAGCAGGGTCACCCAGGGCAGGTCACACAGGAACAGATCCAGGTGGGTTTGGAAAGTCTGGAGAAGGAGACTCCACAACCTCTGTGAGCAGCCTGTTCCAGTGCCCCATCACAGTGAAGAAGTTTTTCCTCGTGTTGAGGTGGAACTTCCTATGTTCTAGCTTATACTCATTATTCCCTGTCCTGTTACCGGGCACCATGGAAAAGACACTGGCCTCTTCTACTTGACCCCCACCCCTCAGATATTTATAGACATTTATAAGATCCCCTCTCAGCCTTCTCAAGAATAAACAGCCCCAGTTCTTTCAGCCTTGCTTCATAGGAGAGATGTTCCAGTCCCTTCATCATCCAAATAGCTCTCCATTGGATCCTTGTCTCTCTTGAATTGGGGAGCCCAAAACTGGATCCAGTGTTCCAGGTGTGGTCTCACCAGAGCAGAGTAGAGGGGGAGAACCTCCATAGATCTGCAGGACACGATTTTCTTAATGCACTCCAGGATACCATTGGCCTTCCTGGCCACCAGGGCACATTGCTGTCCCATGGATAGCTTAGTATCCACTAGCACTCCAAGGTCTTTCTCCGTGGAGCTGCTTCGCAGCGGGACGACCCCTAATCTGTACTGGTGCCTGATGTTCTTCCCCAGATGCAGGACTCTACACTTATCCTTACTGAACTCCATGAGGTTCACCTTAACCCAGCTCTAGATTATATGGATAGAAATCTTGAGAGAATTGATGTCATACACCTTGACTTGAGTGAGTTGTGCTACTTTAAGGTTTTAATTTTTCATTGTACTAACAAGCAGCAAGACAGTAAGGTCTAAGCCAGCTGTTTTGCTTGAGTGTTGTCTTGCAACAATTAGGAGTGTTCTTCTGAATTATAGACTGTCACTGTGGGTATTACTGTACAAAGCTATCTCTGTAAAACACAATATTTTCTACAGTGTTAAAATTGTCTTAGCTTGAGCTCTACTGCAGTTTTTCAAGTAAGGAGAGGATTCTAATTTAGGAGTTTGTGCATTGTGTGGTGTGTCAGAAGAGAGACTAGCTTAGTCTTTTGAAGTGCATGTGTGTATATATGCCTTTCATTTTCTGTGCAAGTCTTTAAGACAGGTGAAATGTGTCCATTTCTTGAAGGAGAAAAAAAAAAATCTTGAAACTTCAAAGTCAATAAAAATGTTTAGATTTTACTGAGCTTCTGAAGTAGTGTTGTTAAGTAAAAAGGTAGATCTCATGTAATGAAAAAATAGTATGCCAGTGTAAACATAATTATACTGAAGTGGCTTAGTACGTGGATCTGGACTGACTTGAAGTCAGTGGGATTTCCCTACCTTCAGGCTGTCCTGATGCATGATCCAGTACTCAAAATTATCAAAGTTTTGTCAGTAAAAATTCCTTTATTCACTTTCAGAATATATTTAGGCTAACTGAAGAATCACAATAACCTCCTGTTTCAAAGTGCATTGAATCTGATATATAAATATAATTTCTAATACCTTGTGTCTGTAGCTTGCAAATGGTTGTTCAAATGTCTTGCATTTCAGGGAGTCTGTTCCAGTTGTTCCAGGAGACATCATTAATTTAGAAGGGGAGTGTACTTCTGGTACTTGGGTCATAAATGAACAGTCTGGATACCTGGTTCTTTACCCAGATCTGCTGCTTTCTGGCACCACGATAGCAAACAGTATTCGATGTATGAGAAGAGCAGTGCTGAGTGAAAGGTTTAGGGTAAGTGTCAATTCCAGAGCATGGAGCATATTAATGGGCTATGTTTCCATTGAGACTAGTGGTTTAGTGAAATACTAAAACTGGCTGAGATGCTCTATTACAGACTGTGATTATTAGCTATTCATAATATTTACAACATAGAATAATTTAGGATGGAAATTGTCTGTCTGTAGTTGAACTTCTAGTATTTTTGGGGAATTGTGAGTGAAATAATCCCATATTCTTAATAGAGATAATGGGACAAAGAAGTAGTCTTCCCACCTAAAATTTGAGCAACTTCTTTGATAATCTCTTGCCACATTTTATGTAGATGTGAATCCTTTGTGAGGGATGTGCCTCTTGGCCAAGCGTAGTTATGTTTTCATATGGTTAACAAGTCAAAAGCTGAAAAAAAACCAAACAAACCCAAATGAGTCACTTCACTTAAGAGTTGCTGTCGACTAACTCTGGATTCTGAATCCAGCTGCTGCAACTTGTAAGGAGGAAAAGCTTCTTGTGGTACTGTCCTTGCTGATGCATGGATGGCAGAGATGTAGTGGCTGCCGTTTTCAGCTGAGGAGAAGTTCCAGATGCAGTAGGTATATAAATCCAAATGGGCATTATGGAATCATAATGGAGTGGTAAACACACTGGCTGGGAGCTTGTGACTGACACGAAGTGATTAGGACTGTGGTGTCAGCCCTTCATTAAAGGACTAATGGGAATAAACTAACTGTCTGGAGGGGACGATGCCCAGGGTCCTGCCTCTGGGATCACACCACTCTCCAGTCGTGAGTGCAACCCACGAGTGCCAGGTCTGTAAAAGATACCAGTAAGTACTTAAACCACAGGGATTAGATTTCCAGTTTGGTGGTGTTCATGCAGAAGTCATAACTTACTACCACTTTCAGTTCTTAAGAGTCTATGCAGCCCAGTCCTGTGATGGTTGGATGGGTTCCTCAGCCATTTTGGTGATACTTCCAATAATTTTGTTTGAGTCGGTAACACAGGGAATTAAAAAAATACTATCTGTCAGATTGTAAAGGTAAGTATTTGCATTAGGGAATACTATTGTTAATGCTGTCCGCAGGCAAAACTTGCTCAAGATTGAATTTAATCTGTGCCTTTGTTCCTCACCTGTCAATCACAAAGGGATTGCATCCTAACATTACCAGGGTTGGAATAAAAACGAGATAAAAAGGAATAGCAGACACCTATTTCAATTTGGCTGTTTTCACAGTTAGTTTTCAATAGGTATGAGTGAGGTGAAGGCTCTAATCTTGCAATTAAGTGCAGTCTATCATGTGCAGCAAATAAAACCCAGGAATGTTATAGAAAAGTTGGCATGAAGTGAGCGTAAATCTTCATTTATGTGTGTTCTCTAACATCTGTTGCAGGGCTCAGAGTCTGGTTCGCGCCAAACGCTCATTGGTACAATTCTTCATGAAATTTTCCAGCAATCAGTAACTAACAAATTGGCACAAGAAAAAGTAGAACAACTAGCAAATAAAATTGTGTATGGACAAAAGTATCTCAAAGACATGTAAGTAGTGTTGTTGCAGGTGTCTCATGTTTGGAAGGCAGAGTAGGAAAGGTTGAACCAGCAGATGAAGTTCTGCTGTAAAATATACAGCACTAGTATTGGGAGAATGTTCTGCCAAATGACCTTGCTTATTCATAATGTCATTTAATTTGCCTTCCCTGATGAGCTACTTCTATAATCTGAACTATGGTTCTAGCGTAACTTTCAGACCAAGCAGGTTGAAATGTTTGTGCCTGTAACATTACATTTCCAGGCGTCTCCCAAAGCTGAGTTAGGTGGGATGACTGTAATTAATTTTCAATCTCAGGAGATGAACTAGAAACTTGTGACTGACCAAGCATTGAGATGTCTGATATTTTCATATTCTTTATCAGGTTACTTAATGGCACAGTTGTTAGAGGACCTTTAACTCGCTTGTCTTTCTGCCAAGCTGATAGAGATGCTAGCCAAATAGTCAGTCTTCGTGTTTCCATCAGAAAAAGGCAAGATTAATGGCTGTCAGTTTTAAGATTTTATTGCAGATTTGATAAACATTTAATTCAAGTCATGTAAAAAAAAATGTTTCATCTAGAATATTTTAAGTTGTATCTTGGGCAATGTCAGTATCTGTTAGGCCCAGACAAGTTGGAAGTTAAAATTGCAACAAGATTTATTACTTTCTTTCTCTTATAAAGGTAGATATGTTGAATTGTGAGTGCTAAGGTTACTTAAAGGCTGTTGTGTCACTCTGGGCCTTTCTGCAACTGTTGTTTTGCAGTTCCTCTTTGCATATATAGGCTACTATTTGTTGGGATTGAAAAGTAAGCTGCATAAGTCCGCTGGCTGTGGTCATTTGCACTTGTATGTATGAACAAAACCCACCTGTGTTTCTGTTACTGGAGAATAAGGGCATTCCAGTGAATGCCAGCACTGAATTATCAAGTGCCATAAGATTGGGTTCTGTTTACGACATTTCTGCTTTCTTGTGCATCTGTAACTGTAGCAACTATAGAGGATCATGATTTCTTTACAGTTACAATGGCCTGAACCCTGTCAAAATGTATGTGGAGAACACAGAGTATTCGGACAAAAAGCAATTTGTCTTTTAATTATTTATTTTAAAAATGTTTTCAATTTTGCATAAAGCATAGGAATAGCCATTTCTAAACGCACAAGTCTAGTAATCCCTTCTTGCAATCTGTTTATTTCTGCTTCATCACATCTACTGTGCTGATGCTTTCATTGTGCTAAACGTGTCCTTTCAAAAGTTACATCAGAAACAAATACAGGGTATTCTGACTCTTGTAATGGATGTTCAGTTAGCTTTATGATTTAATAGATTGAGTCGAATCTGAATGAATCTGTCACTCTACAATTTATAGATGTTTATTAAAACTTGACAGTTATTTCCATTAAGCTTGCTCCTACTCGAAGCAAAATCTTGTTAGTACCTGCAGCACATCTAATATTTGTCTCCCTAATGTGCATGACTTTATTTTTTAGGTATCAATTAAATCTGCAACAAAAAGATATAATTCAGGAAGTGCAAGAATATTTGCCATCGTTTTTTAAATGGGTGGAAGACTTCATGCACAATCCAGCTAACCAAAATAAAATGCAACTAAAACTGTAAGAAGCCAGTATTAGAAGTTAAAACTGTTCGATGTTGTACATCTTGTTTGGTTCACTTTTATTGTTTAGGACAATGTGTTTTATGCAAATCTGTTCAGTGATATGGAGCTAATTCATGACCTTATTGCCAAAATAGCTAATCCTGAGCTGGGTATTTAGCTGCCTTTGTGAGTAGTGGGGAAGACAATAAAGCTAAGGGTGAACTAAAGTAGTCTCCTTGTAAACGGTGTGGTACGAAGTAGAAATTGTAGTAATTAGTAAAGCAAGCATATTTGATCTACTGGCTAAGCTAGAAGTTAGGGTAGATATATGGAAGACTAAAAATCAGAATGTGAAACTCTTAATCAGGTGCAATTCTTCTGTGAGATAAGAGTTTTATCAGAGAAATGGTGATTTTATTCAACTGCTGCTGAGCTTTTCTCGTTTCTGGCTTCTTGTTGTTAATTGTGATAGCCACGGGGTGTTAAAGTTGCAGAGAAATGGCAGCAAGTCTGAGTAAAATCTGTATGCTACCTTCCGCTGTATATCAGGAAATGTTCTGAAGAGATGCTTTAGAGAGTAGTTATTCAGAAAAGATGAAAGTGTTAAAAACAGTTTATGTTTTTTAACTTTGGCATTTAGGTGAGTAGCAAAGCTATACGTCAGTGTGCAATTTGAAGTACATGTGATGCTTCCTCTGTTAGCTGGAAGATAGTTTGACTGAGACTCAATGCACTTTTATTTCTAAAGCTAGTGCTTGAAGAGCACCTGTAATGCAAAAAATGTTTAAATATTTAATTAAATATTTAATTACCACACATTTTAATATTTAAATATTAAGAATTAAGGGAAATTATTATACTCTGACTTAATTTTCTTCCTAGGTCAAGTGATGAAAAAAGAGAAGGTATCTCTTCTAAGATTGAGATTGTAGATATCTTGGACATTGAAGAGAATATCTGGTCTCCCAGGTTTGGGTTGAAGGGCAAGATTGATGTTACAGCCAGGGTGAAAATCCATCGTCAGTCTGGAATACAGTCTAGGGTAATGCCGTTAGAGCTCAAGTCTGGCAAGGAATCTAACTCCATAGAGCACAGAAGTCAGGTACAAACCCCAAATATCTAATTTCACTGTCAGGGGCTATGTATATTTTATTAGATGACCTATTTTCTCTTGTGGATGTGAAACACTATGTGGTATAATTCCTGGCATACCCAAAGTTGCTGATATAATGTGAAAGGGAACTGGGGAGGGAGGAGTATGTATATTTACTGCTTCCAAACACATACATAGGTTTTATCCTGAGATATCTGTTCTTTAGTCTCTTCTTAATACATTTAAGTATTAGGTTGAGGCGAACTGCTTCAGGAATTAGTGTTGTACATCTTTCCAAAGAGCTGGCCTGACCTAGAGGTAGTAGCCTTGTTACAAGCTTTTGTTAAGGAAGATGCCTTTTAGTCAAAAGCCTTGATTAGGTGCTTCCTACCTGGGGCTTCTAGGTTACTTGTGACAGTAATTGCTGCTTAATCACATAAATTATGAGGAAACTAAATACAGCTTGGGGTATATTTTGGTTTTAATACACTGTAATGAGTTTATGATGTTTGCAGGTTATTCTGTATACACTGATGAATTTAGAACGGAGAGTAGATCCCGAAGCTGGATTTCTTCTTTATCTTAAAACAGGTACTATGTACCCTGTTTCTGGAGCTCATATGGACAGAAGAGGTAAAGTTGTTCCTCCTCCCCAGAAGCCATAATTACCTTAATTAAAATGCAGTATTTTAGATGTAGCTATAAGGTTTTCTGTGAATGACCATATCTGTACTTAGAGATGTACTCACTTATTAATTCCAGTAAGATTATGTTAAAAACTTCTATGTTAAAAATTGTTTTATTAATACTCCACCAGGACTTTGCTATATGGATAGTCACTTCTTATCTGACTAAAAAGTTGATGGCTAGTTACTTGAGTTAAAAATTATTACAGACCAACCCCAGACCATCGGCTTAGTTTGTTCTTTTCTTGACAGAATTAATGAAATTAAGAAACCACGTGGCCTTCTACTTAATGCACAGTACATATAAACCTGCCGTGGGAAGAGAGCATTCACAGCTTGCTGCTTTGCCTCCTGTAATTGATGACAGTCAAGCCTGTAAATATTGTTCCCAAATGCACAATTGTTTTCTATACAGCAGGTAAAACCCCCCCAAAAAAACAAAAACCCAAACATTTTGACTTGTGTTTTTAAATAATTGTAACTTTTGATACTGTGATTTCATTTCTGTGATTTACAGTTTCTTATTTCTTTATTCAGGACTCTTGCACCCCTAAAGAATGTTCCACAGAGCCCACTGCAACTTCTGTAGTGCAAGTCCCTGATCTCTCAGAGCCATAATGTGCTCAGGGACACTTTCTGCAAGACAAAATCTGAGATAAATCTTGACAAAATACTTGATGATGAAAACAGACTTCTGTTATGACCAAGTTAATAACAATTATGTTTTTGAAAAAGCTATATTCTTGCAACTCTTTGAAATAGGCAGTCTTTTGAAGCTGAATTATGGCTGGACACCTCCTCTTTTTACTGTGACCCTGTAGAAGATTGTTTCCCCACAGGGTATCGCACAAAGTTTGCTATTACTCTGCTGAAGTGTTATCACATCTCCTGTTGAAGAGAAGTCACGGGCAGATCCTTCATAAACTTTCACAAAGTTATTGAATTGTTTTAAAAACTGTTAGAAGTTTGTCTTGTCCTTATGCTGCACAGAACTAGAACCAAACAGGATCATATGAGATGTGTTAGAACAGGAGAGTGTTTCTGATAATCTTATGTAAATACGTTGGATTGCTTTTTAAAATTGCAGTCTTAAAAGTGCATGTTGGGGAAGTAGCCTCGTGAGGATGAGTTATATATTTCACAACAAAAAGCATTACTTCTAATGTTCAGTTGTTGCAGCAATAGGATTATTACTAGCTGGGTAGCTATTCCCTTCTGAATTAACTTTGTAATGTCTTGAATTGGTCTTTTAATTAGTCTTTGACTAATTTATTGTCCTTAATAATTCAATTGTAAAGATGATGTAAAGTTACTCACGTGGTATTATTGACATGAACGAAGGATAGAGATGCAACTTTAGTGATGGTAGATTAATCTCTCTGGTATGATACAGTGTATATTTAGATTCGCATTATTTACATATAGGTTTACAAGAAAAAAGTACAAATTCACTATTTCTTGTGTTTGGTTCTACTCATAGAGCCGTAGAAGAAAAAATGGCCAGCGTGTCTTTTCCTCCTGCTATGGTACCTGTTATTGAAAGAGAGACCCAGCACCTGAAACCCTCCCACTTAGAGTATTTCAGCCTGTGGTATCTAATGTTAACCTTGGAGCTCCAAAGTGGAGAGGGCAAAAAGGGATCTAAAAATATATGGATGATACCTTCTGCGGAAAGGTAAGATGTCATTTCTAACCTGACATAAATGGCCCTTCCCTTAGTAACTGGAAGTGAGGTATTGTCAACATGTGTTTTCACTGCAAGGAAGACGAGATGTTTTCTCATGCTTGTAGGAACAGTCAAATACGCTACTTCGGGGGGGGGTTTGTTGTTAAGTCACACAGAGGAAGCAGCAAACTGGAACCTCATTCTTCAGAAGCAAACGTGGTATAATCCTGTTCTGTTTGTGTGCCAGGGGGTGTGGGCTGGGTGCTGACTGTGAGCACAGCTCACTGCACTGGCTTCCTGAGGGTTTGCTTGACAAACAGTGATGTGTTTTGGAGCATACTCATACATGTGGCTACAAACGTGGATAAAAGCAGACAAAGGGCTCTTGCTGGCTGAGGTAGCATGTTCTTCTACATCACCTAGTCCAGCAGCTGTGGAAGATATAACTGGTGGTTTGTAGGCCACTATCAAGGCATCTGTAGAACTGAAATGTTGCCAAGTTGTTTTAAGTGAAACAAGCAACTCCATAAGCAAATAGGGGGCATCTTGGTGAAGTGGGGCTCTACGTGGCAGTGTTTGTTTTCTTAACAGCAAACTATAGACAACTTTAGTCTAAATACTAGAGTCTGCTCTCAGAACAAGTACAAAGGTTATACGTTTTTTTTATAATACTTTTCTGGTTAAAGTGATTATTGTAAAGTGACTGTTTAATCTTCCTGATTCTTGTTTTGTGTGTTTTGGTTTGTGGCTTGGTGGTTTAGTGTTTTTATTCTTTACTTTGTTTTGGTTTGTTTTGGTTTTTTTTTGTATTTTGGTTTTGATGGTTGGTTGTGGATAATGTGGTTTTGTTTTTTACTAGTGTAATTTTTATTTTATGTTATTTTATTTTACTATTTCTCTTATTGAGAGGATCTTCCTATTAAAATATATTTATTTTCCTACTATTTTCAGAGAGAAGGCTGGAGATTGTGTTGGAAACATGATCAGGGTTGATGAAGTGCAGGAAATTTCTGAGGGACAGTATCTACATTTTTTCCGACGTAGAGATGGTGCAATACCTGGAACAAACCTATTGGCTGGTGATCGTGTGGTTGTGAGTGGAGAGGAAAATGGTCTGCTTGGTTTGGCTACTGGCTATGTTAGAGAAGTCAGTGTGACAAGTGTCTCCTGTCTGTTGGGCAGGTAATAAAATGAGAAATACCTGATAGAAGACACTATGATACTGGCTTCAGGAAGGAGACTTCTAGGTGTCTGAAAAGCTCTGACATGTTCAGACTCTTCTTGCTGGGCTTGAGAAGTACCCTTCAGGAATTCTCTTACCTTGACTGAAAATGTCAGTATTTGGTCAGTGTGTATGCCTGTCTGTTTAGGTTGTTTGGACAAAAGCATGCTTGGAAACCTCATCTACTTACATCTCCAGCAGGAGACTATATAGATACAACAATTACTCTGTTCCTATTTGCTGTCTTTAAATTTGGTTCTGATCAAGTTTTATTTAGATCAGTTAATCATATGTTTCTTCTAGCTATTGCTTCCCCCTGGGACCTCTGAAAGATATTGAGCACTTAGTAATAAGAATTTAATCATCAACATGCTGCTTGTAAACAGGATTATTTTGTCTGTGCTACTGTCATCCTTCAGGAACTTGTCAAAGCTCTCCAAGAACACCGTATTTAGGTTGGATCATGAAGAAGGAGATTTTGGTATAGGAGTCCCCTTTGAAAACCTTTCTAAATTGATGAAAGATTGCCCAGTCAGGTATGAAAAATCAAATTAATTTCCCACTTCCAATATTTTCAAATCAAGTTTCTCGACTGGTAACTCTTTTTGTATTTTTTTTTATTTTTTAATCTACAGTGAAAGGCTCCGCAACTTAATAATTGACTTCCACAAACCACGTTTTATTCAGCATTTGAGCTCAGTCCTTCCTCCGGAAGCAAAGGAAACTGTTGCAAATATTTTAAAGGGTACGAAGTGGCTGTCCCAGAAATCTTCTGTTTAGTAGTATGTCTTCTGTGGCCAAAGCATTGATCACATTAAATACAAAGGCTTTTTCCTATTTTGGGTTCCAGCAATAGTTTGCTGCCTAAAATTTAAAAGCAAGTTCTTACCTGGCAAGTCTTCCTGTGATTAAATTAGTCTTAAACCAATTGACCACATATTTGTTTCCAACTTCTGTTAGTTGCTGCAGCTTGCAGTTTCAAACAGAGGTGCCGTATGATTTCCTTCTTAACCTTTACAAAAGGAAGGAAACAGGGAAGGCTCTTGGTATGGATGAAGCAGACTTTGAGGGAGTGGAAGGAGATGGGCTTTGGTGTAAGCATTCACTTGTGTAATCACCCTTGCTGACTTATTGGCTCCTCTGTAGGGTGTGATGCTTTGTGGCATACCTTTTTTTAAAAAAAAAACCCAACAAAACCAAAATTTGTTTAGGTATATGGCAGTGTCTCACGTTGGAAAATATTTCATTGCTCTCTGAGTTTAATTTAACTAAATTTAACTAAATTTTCTTAGAGCAAATAGAACTTTTATAAAATCTCATTCTGAAGACACATTTTTTTGTTTTGCTTGAGCTTTGCCTAGTCCAAATAACTGGAACATGCTGCTTAGCTGCATCAGACTGGGGAGAAACAGCTCTGATGTAATGTTTCTTTTGAACAAGGTGATGCTATATGTGCAACTGATTTCCCTTTGCTGTGAGCCGTATATTTGAGGATGAAAGTGGGTACGATAAAACAGAAATGCTCATATGTGATGTCATATGGAGGTGGTCATTTAGGATATTAGAAAATAAGACATAAAAGGTCTAAGAAAAAAAAATGCCTTCAGTGGTTTATTTCTGGGACTGTAGTGCAGACCTTGTACCATCTGTCTTGTGTATTATGTTGAATAAGATTACTTCGTTAGAACCTACAGACTTGCTCTGATCAGCTTTTTAAGGGCTTGAGTGGAGAAGGAAACTGTAGCTTTCTTTTATTAGCTGTAGTGACTGCTACAATGATCATGAAGTGTAGACATTTTATTTTAATCTTTCTCCTTCTAGGTTTAAATAAGCCTCAGAAGCAAGCAATGAAACACGTGCTACTTTCAAAAGACTACACACTTATTGTGGGTATGCCTGGAACAGGAAAAACTACTACAATATGTGCTCTAGTAAGATCATGTACCTTGGTTTTATTTTTGTTTATTTTCCATCATATTTAGAGGAAAGCACTAAACAAACTCTGTATAAAGCATACTCTCCAAAACAAATTGTCATCACAGTCTACTGGTAGCTACATCATCTCAAAGAAGAAAACACATCTCTTTTTACTTAAGAACTTATATTTGGTAGAACTAAAAATGTATTTTGTGGAGTAGGGTTTTCTTTTGCTTGTGTAGGAATTTATTGGGGAGGGAGGAGATTGGAGTGTGATATTTAATCACTGCTGGAACACTTTGGTGTTAAAATTGTTTGAACCCGAATGCCAGCAAGTCCTCAACTCCCAAGTTATAGCTCAAAAAGAGGACTCCCCGGGGAAGTTAGTTACTTGTTGACTATAAATTGTATAGACCCATGGTGCAGAAGCTATGTGCAGCCTGCCAGCACCTCCTCTAGTTGGTGACTTTCTTTCCCTGGGAATGGACTGTAGGAGCATACTGGATTCAGGCTGGGGGCTGGATGAGGCTTTTCTTGAAAGAGCAGTGTCATCTCACCTCCAGTCATCATCAGCCTGGGGGGGGAAGAGGAGGCTGGAGAGCAAGCAGCTGCTGCTATTACTTTATCGTGTTCTGCTGAATCTGTGGCTAAATTGTTATGAGGAAGAGTGTTTGTGGGCATGGGCTGCATGACTTGTTTTTACAGGGGGGATCCTTACAGTGCAGTCCCTGCTTTTTAGTGCAGTTTGAGTGTGCATGATGTTTTTAGCTCTTGCTGTTTGCAGCATGGATAGTAAGCCTGCTGGTTATGAGGACCATGAGGTCTATTGACTGTATTGCCTTGACAGTAGCAGGCTGGCAATTTGCCAGAAAGACAAATATAAATGAAGTCATTCCTGTTAATGCCTCTGTCCAAAATCTCTTGTGGTTTTGTACCTAAGGTGGGATTGATGACTCCTGTATATGCACCAATAACAACATTTTTCTTTCTGTTTGCTGCTCATCAGGTGAGAATTCTTTCTGCGTGTGGCTTCAGTGTTCTTCTGACCAGCTTTACGCACACTGCTGTAGACAATATCCTGCTAAAGCTAGCCAAATTCAAAGTTGGCTTCTTGCGCTTGGGTCGAGCTCAGAAGGTTCATCCAGACATACGGAAATTTACAGAAGAAGAAATTTGCAGGTCCAAATCAATTAAATCTGTAAAAGATTTGGAAGAGATCTATAACAGTCAGGTAGGAAAAGTGGGTTTCGCTAGCCCTGCAAATTATCCATCCCAAGGGCACCTCTTACTGCTGTAAGAAATTCGAGCTGTAAAAGACACTCAACCTCTGCATCACTTCACTTTCTTTATAGCAAATAATGCCCCAAATTAACAGTCTGGAAGCTGAAAAGCATTGTTTGTGTCATCACAAAGTAACCTACTGCTGATTAGTCCCACAGTCTCCAGTGCTTTTATCTGAGGTGTGTGTGGGGTGGTCATCAGCTGCTGCATCTTCCTCTATCTTTATTCACATATTGCTGCCGTTTGTCCCTTTTGGTTTCCCCTGTGGTGCCATTTGTACAATCGGCCAGTGTGGAGGGGGAAGTGGTGTGCTGTGGAACTGACCTGGTCAAACACTACTTTTGGACTGAAAGATCAGTGCTGCCTCTGTGAATGTTAATGCAAACCATAATGGGAGCTGGGTAAACTGAGTCAGTGGAGCTTTAAATTAAAGTAGCTGAAAGAAGGAAGCTTTATGGTAGTTGAAGTAAATGCTAACTTTGCAAAAGCTGCTG
This sequence comes from Chloroceryle amazona, assembly GCA_027560015.1. Classification (NCBI taxonomy): domain Eukaryota; kingdom Metazoa; phylum Chordata; class Aves; order Coraciiformes; family Cerylidae; genus Chloroceryle; species Chloroceryle amazona. Next base: position 8,352 of record JANHFX010010786.1, on the reverse strand, counting down.
TTTACTTTTTCTTTTTTTTTTCTGCTGGACATTTCCTGGGAATGATTGAAATCATAACAGAAGGGACAATGTTTCATATTTTAGTCATTTCAGATTGCAGTGGAAACTCAGCAGAAGGAAGAACTTCACCGCTGTTGGTTTATATTCTCTTTGAAATTAAAAATCCAAAAGCATGTAATTTTCTACAGTTGTCATTTCAGCATGCTCCCTGAATTCTGTGTGTATAGAACCTGATATCACTCCAAACATGTGACAGGAGTGAGTTATTTGCTAGAGTCTGCTCTAAAGCTGGTTCTTGTTTGTCACCTGCAATCGATGCAAGAATATGAGGCCAATATGTATGTAAAGTGTGCTGGTCTCATTTTAAGGATTAATAACTTTATTTATTTTATCTTTTAGTTCAATGGGAAAAGTTTTTCTCTTTTTTTTCTTCTTTTTTTTTTTTTCTTCTTTTTCTTTTTTTTTTTTTTCTTATTTTAACCTGGAAAATACAGTGCTGAAGGATGCAAGATATATCTTATCCTTAAAGTGTGTTTCAATTTTCAGCCCGTGGTAGCAACATCTTGCATGGGAGTAAATCACCCCATCTTTGTTCAGAAGCAATTTGATTTCTGTATAGTTGATGAAGCTTCCCAAATAAGCCAACTTGTCTGTCTGGGACCATTATTCTGCTCCAAAAGATTTGTGCTGGTAGGGGATCATCAGCAGCTGCCTCCCCTTGTACTGAATGCAGAAGCAAGGTAAGATAAAATGCTGCTGAGCAGTTATTAGTAACAGAAATTCTGGGAAGGCTCTTGCAGTGTTTTGACTGACTCATTTTTGGGTTTGACTTTTTTTTTTTTTCTTCTTCCTGTAACAGAGATCTTGGCATGAGTGAAAGTCTATTTAAAAGGCTGGAAAAAAACCAAAATGCTGTTGTCCAATTAACTGTCCAATACAGAATGAATAGGTATTTTAAGCTTTTACCTATTACATAGGAATTAAAATGTGGGGTTCAAACTACAAGATTTGATGCGTTGTTTTTTGTTTGTTTGTTTTTAATCTTTAGTAAAATTATGTCACTAAGTAACATGTTAGTGTATGAAGGAAAACTGGAATGTGGCTCAGAGAAGGTGTCAAAGGCCACTGTTACCTTGCCCAACTTAAAAAACATGAAACTGGAGTTTGCAGATACTTCAAAAACATGGCTGAAAGAAGTACTTGATCCAGACACGCCCGTGTGTTTTCTGAACACGGAGAAGGTAAAGTTTTATGTTCTTCTTTCAAAATTGTATTTTTGATGCAAGTTCTCAATACAGTCAACACGCAGAACTTCATACAACTTACATAGGGTAAAATATGTTGCTTAAATAATTTCCTAGTTGCACGTAAAATGTGCAACATGCAAAAATGTTGTTAGTATAGCTGATTAATTGGGGTGGTACAATTACTGCTGAAAACATTGCATCTGGGAGCAGCTGAGAACTTCAATACACATATTATTTCAGGAAATATTGAATGTACTATAAACTTTGTTCTCATGTACAGTGTGGCTCCGAGAGCATAACCGTATTGGATGCCCTTGCAACCACATCATGACCTTGTTTCCAGCAGCTGAGGGGCAGCAGTGTCAAAGTTGTGTGCCAGTGGCAGGAATAATTATAATTCTCTCTTGAATTCTGCAGATATTCTATATACTGAAGTGTGAGGGAGGAGTAAGTTGGTTTAGGTGTGTCCTTTCACAGAGACTGAGGTTGGGTTTTTTGAGAAAAAGAAAACTTCTAGAGTGCACAAGAATTATGCCAAGATAATTACTTCAAGGTAAAATGAGGAAGACTTTAAATGCATGTGGATAAATTACTACATACATGTGGTCTCTTGTACTTGCTGTCACTATAGTGTGTGACTGGTTTATTGAGATTGGAGTCTCTACTCCTTTCTAACAGGTTTTATGTTTATTCCTGTTAATACTGTGTTTTGCCAATAACTCTATCAACTGATCTCTTATGCTGACCCTGGAAAGAACTTTCCAATTGCTTTATGTGCTCTCCAGGACATTCCACAGGGTTCACTTTTTCTTTTTTAAATAACAAATCTGATAGAATCATCTGCTAGATGGTTGATGCCAGGGAATAGGTTTGCTCCAGTAGAAAACTGGCTGATACACTGTTCGTCTGTTAATCATGCCAAAATTGGTAGTGTGAAAGCTAGAGTTTCTGCTCCATTTTAATCTTTGTCTTCCCTAGAAAGCCCATATTGAGTATAAGACAGCTGTTCTGTTTCTAGAACCATCAGCAAAGTTTCAGTTTCCAAAATACTCTTGCTGTTGTGGAGACATTGGGTTATAATGTCCTGTCTCTTCTTGAACCTCCTTTCTAAACTCCACGTATTGTGGTAGTCACAGGGGGAAAGGTGGGGGGCAACCCAACCCAATCAAAACCCAAAGAAAAATAGTATTTACTTAAGGTTTTTTTGACTTTATAGTGTAGCTTTTTCCCTGTATACTGTTGTTCATAATCTAACCAAAGAAAGTTTCTGAAGGGGGGATACAACAGTGGAGGAAGGAGAGGAAAAGACATCATGACACCACTGGGAAACTTGCATTTATTATTCTCACTTTATTAATCAGAAAACAAATGAAGCTTTTTTCTTTCTTAAAAATGTGACATATTTCTGATGGTGACCAGAAATCTGTTTGTTCCTTTTCTGCCAAACCCTGTGTCAGTCTGCACTTCCTCTGACAGCTTGGTGCTGAATGTTGAAAAAGTTATATTCTTGATTTAATACCAGTCTTCTGAGGAATTCTAGGCCAGAGGTGATTTTTGTTGGCTTTTCTTTGGTGTACTCTGCAAACATAATAAATATAAATGTCTACACGTGTATAAGTGTGACCTGTCTGTGAGAACTTTCTCCCCTTAAAATAGTTCTAGTAGATTTTTTGGCTATGTTAATGCTGGTGTGGATAGAAAACAACTATTCATTAAAACAGTACTTTCTGCTTGAAGAAAACTCAAGTATATGCAAGTTTGGAGGCATCATTAAGTGTGATGTTTTCAGAACAGTGAATTTAAAAGGAGAAAAAGCCCAGCACAGCTATTACAACATAGCTTTGAATTCAGTTGCGATATGACAGGTGATAACAGTGGAGTGCATGATGTCAGTGTAAAAACAAGTTGGCTTACCATAAGTATTAGGCCGTGTAGCTGTTAAGACACAAGCTGTGGATAAACTCTTTTAGGAAAGGCAGTGGGATCTTCTGATATGAAGGAAAATATTTTCTGCTTCTACAATCTACGCAATATACCGAAAACACTTGATGTCATGTAAAAGAAGCTTGCTGAAGTATGTAGTCCCCTACTTAAGCAACACAATAGAGATGCTTTTTTTCTCTTTGCATGTGTCTGGAATTCTAATACAAACTTGCTGGTGCAGGAGCCTATAATGAGAATATAGATGTGTGGTGCCTTGAAGACTGCTATATAAAGTTGCAGCAGTGTTGCGTATGGGTCTATCAATCTCTGTTACTTGCTGTGCTTTAGGCACTGAACATAGATTACACCCAATGAGCTACCAAACCAGTTGAATTCCTGGATTTGGGAAGCACTTGGTGCATACTGTACCAGAGACAACTTAACCTGGAATAGTCTTACAAATAACTATGTATTACTTCACTTACATGGTAAACATTGGCTGAGTTAGGAGATCACTATACTCAGGTGATATTGAGGTGGTTGCTTGGAGAGGTAAAATTTCTTGTAACCAGATTCTGAGAGTGTTGCTTTAAGTCAGACTATACCACCTCCCATTTTAAGAGGCAATGCTGTCCTAAAAATTTAGAAGGAAAAATGAACAACGCGGCATCTAAGGAGATAAAGCTGATGTATGTCACTAGTAGCAGAGGCAAACAGTGGAATGGGTAGAGCAGTAAATGGAAGTGAATAAGGTTACAGTACATACAATTCAGAGCTGGAAAGCAGATGCCAATTTAGTGTATGCTCAATTTTAGACTTTTTAAATACAGAGTTTTGTAACTTGACCCCAGTTGTTTAGCTTCGTGTCCGTTTACTAGAAAGATAACATCAGGGACTCGTTCATTACTAAGGATGCTACTTACACTTTGGAGAAAGAAGGCAAGAGCTAAGCAAAGAGAATACGTTACAAAATTGTGATCCTGAAATGACAAAGTTTACACTCTAAACTTGTTCCTGGTTTTCTGGTCTCATTTACATGTGAAGCAGGGAAAGGGAGTTCATAGTTAAGAAATGGTAAGGTCAGTGAGTTTGGAAGTTAAATTCAATACTGCCATTTTGGACAGTTCTTGCCATAGTTTTAAATGTAGGCTTTCAGGTATTCAAAAATGGAAAATGCTTTCTGCCAGGGAAATGGGGAAAACTAATGGTAAACATTGTTGAATGGAAAATATTAAGACAAAAGTCCTATGTAAAATATTTTGCTCTTTTTACCTTGTCAGACTGGGAAATTGTCTTTTTATTTAATATGATACATATCGTGAACTGTGAAGTCAGATGATCAATCTTTGGCAGTTTAAGGTGACTTGCTAGTGCTAGAAACTCACTATTGTTTTGAAAATGCAGTATTCTGAAGTTACAGGATAGACTGTTATACTCTGTAAAATTTAACCTTAGGGTTTGTTTGTTTTGTTTGTTTTTAGTTAAAACTATTACTATAAAACCACAAGTGATATGGTAGGTTAGGGATCAGAATATAGTATGCCACTGTATACAGCAAAAGTAATTTTCCATTTATATTTTTAAAGGTCCCAGCACCAGAACATGCAGAAAAAGGTGGTGTAAGTAATGTGACAGAAGCTAAACTTGTAATCGTCCTCACATCCTTATTTATTAAGGTATCTTTTACTTTATTATGTTATTTGGAGGGACAGCTTTATAATTAATCAGTTTTACGTTGCTGTGCTAATGGTGATTATATTTATTGGGTTATTATTTCAGGGATAACCCTAAGGATAAATTAAAGGTTGTCTACATGTCAGTATAACGAGGAGCTTGAGGGTCTGCGTTCAGTTCTGTCCCTTGCCTTGTAGGATTTGGGATGCCAAAAGTCTGTATGCCAAACTATTTTCAGAGATGTGGACTTTCTTGCGAGAGAGGGGAGAAGATTTGCCATTCTTCCCGATTACACCTGACTGCTTCAAGAGTAGTAGAGACTAGGAGTTCTGAACATTCATCTGACAGTTTGGGAAGAAATTAAAGGATATCTGTCTTTACCAGCTAGGTTAAGACAAAGCTTGGGAGCTTGCACCAACTAATATGTTCTATTTTCTTTAGTTAATACCAGTTATACCTAGCATTCCATTGACAACTTAGCGTAGACACAATATCTTGCAGCACCATTTAAAGAAAAAAATAAAAATCCTTGAAGGTCTTCTGACAGTAATGAGTATCCCAAGCTAACTGCAGTGACAATTTCTTCTGTTTCTTCTTCATTCAGGCTGGCTGTAAGCCTTCAGACATTGGCATTATATCACCATACAGACACCAGTTGAAAACTATTACTGATTTGATGGCAAAATTGAAGGAGAACAGAGTGGAAGTCAACACAGTAGACAAATACCAAGGAAGAGACAAAAGTATCATAATTGTTTCTTTTGTTAGGAACAGCAATGATGAAAATGTAGGTTGATCATATTAACTTCGTTTCAGTCTGTTTTCATCGTTAAAAACCTCATTTTAAAAATGCATTTTCCTACATTAACTTCTGAAATGTAAGTAGGAAAAATAAAAGCAGTTACATATATTTCACAGCTCGGCGCTCTCCTGAAGGATTGGCGACGTCTTAACGTTGCTATCACAAGAGCCAAGCACAAACTAATCATGGTGGGCTGTGTTCCGTCCCTGTGCCGCTACCCTCCTTTGGAGAAGCTGCTCTGCCATTTGCAATCGGAGGAGATGATATCCTTTTTCTCCACCCTGTGTTGGGGAAGGGAAAGGTAAGATTGGCTTCTTTAGATTTGAAAATAAGGATGGGTAGATCTTAAATTATTTAGGTGATAACTTGTAACACTGATTGGCAACACAATACAAAATGTGCCAATTGAATATGTCAAAAATATACTTGAGATCAAGCTAATGGATGGATCTAGAACCTTCAGTGTCTTCAGAAGCAGAAACAAGTCCACGTAGATTTGCAAGTCAATTCTGACATAATTAATTTTGAGGCCCGATTTTTTAAATTCTCACGGGTTTTGCATTTTATCATCCTAGTTTCTTGGCATCTTAATGTCAGTGTGATTGTTTTCCTCGGAAGTACCAGGCATTTAAACACATCTGGTGAGAGAATGGTTCATGAATAACATTGCTGGAATGGAAAATGGTGTAACATTCCAAGGACTTGTTAAATTTTTTCTTTGGCATTGTGTAGAGTTTGCTTCAACTGTGGCTGTTTCCATCTCCTATTTAAACAGGAAAGACCTTGTTAGCTGCTTTCTTTGCAAATACCAATACATATTCAAACATACCACTGTCACAAATGTCTTCCTTAACTTGCTACATCTTCAATCTTCCAGCCGGGGCTCATGACAGTATCCACAAGTGTAATATTTTATGATTGTGAGAGTTTTACAGGCATTTGGATATTTCTCTTCTGGTGCTGCTTAATGTAAATAACTGTTAATGGGGTATGAGTGCTGATGTGCACTGTTTTATCTGAATGAAACCAAAACAGAAATCACTTGCAATTATTTTGAAGGTTTCCTTTCAGTAAAATAACAACACCCATTTCTTTCTTGAATAAGCTTGATTAAGCCAGTCATTTTAGTACCAGTGTACTTGAAGCAAACCAGTAATATGAAGTACTCCATTCCTTCAGATACTGGAGAGCTACTTCTGTGTTCAGTTTTATCTTGATAAACACTTATTTGCATAAGTTAATTGGGAAACACTTGAGTAGGGGAGACTAAACCAGTGCTGCTTGAAGTCATAGTTTACTGGGCTCAGTTTTAAAGACTCACTAATATGTGGAATTACTGCATGTATCCCTAGTTATGTGTCGTGCTGTGCCGTTTGGAAAAGAAAATTCTTCAAAGCCTCACATTCTTTAAAGTGCTTATGGTTTTTTAAATACCCAAGTCTTTTATATTTCTATATACAATGTAATCTCTCAAATGAAGATCCCTCGATGACTTGATTTTGGGTACATCTGGGGGAAATGTGATGGTGATTATGTTCCCCTTTACGGAACGCTGCCCAGCTGAAGATCACAGTAAAAATCTGGGTTTGTTTATCTGATCTGTAGTCATCTCTCAAAACCAAAAAAAAATCCAAGAGACAAAACTGGTGATGCAGCTTGATGACCAAGAGGTTTACACAGGCAAGTTCTAATGTAAAGCTGATATCTTATGTACAATACAAAATATAAAAATATCCTTTACTTGGCAGGTTTGTTTTAATTTATACTACCTCATACTCTAGACTATTATGGAGAAAAGTTTCTTTCCAAGCTTGTTGATGGAAGAATAATTTTTGTTGTTGTTTGATTCTTCAAAATCATTAGTGTTTGTTTTCTTTTGGATTGATGTCAAGTATTGTGTGCATATAGTTGCAAATGAACTTCTAGATGTGGGTATTTTCACTCTTTTTAAACTGCTTCCTAACTTTGGTAATGTTTGAAATAATAAAAATTTGATGTTGGTTTTGTTATAGTTGATTATACTTTGTTAATACTTTGCTTTATATGATAGAAATATTATATAACAGTACAATAATTACTTAGAGCTGACAGAATATTCTCTTTCAGGTGAAAATACCTGCTTCAACTGTAGGTGCTCTGGGCCTGTCAAAAGATAAACAAAGATTAGGGTAAAATATACCCTTATTCTGGAATAACTACTGTAATAACTTTGTATAGAAAAGCTTTTCTTTCTATGTTTAGGATCTATGTATATAAAAGTCTGAAGTTTTAGCTTATTTTCTTGCACTAAATATGCTTGTGTGAAAATGATCTGCATACTCTTAAAGTTAATAAGTAAGTTGGAGGCATTGTGATCCCCCTGGCCCAAAAAAGGGGCTCTTTACCCAGTGTGCAAAGCCAATTGACACCCAGGGTTGAGATATTTGCTTTATTTCAGTTCTGCAGAAATGGGTGCTAGGGATGATAAACTGGCAATCCAGCTCCTGTTAGCTCAATCAGCAGTTGTTTATATGCAGTACAAGTAACAGACATATCCTATATGCGACACACACAAATCCATGGGCCCTGAGGGGCTGCACCCACAAGTGCTGAGGGAGCTGCTGATGTTGCTGCTCTACCACTCCCCATCACTTCTGAAAGATCATGGAGAACAGGTGAGGTGCCTGAGGACTGGAGGAAAGCCAACGTCACCCCAGCCTTCAAAAA
>JANHFX010010782.1:2473-17050 GCA_027560015.1 Chloroceryle amazona | reverse complement strand
GATGGACCGCGTGGTTATTGGGCGGTAGCCGTGCGCTTTCGGAACCAGGTTCCTACGCCTTTAAACGGCAACAGGAGGAGAAAAAGCAGATTGTGAGGTTTTTTAAAAGATAGTATTTCTTGGCCATTAGAAATAAAATAATGAGAAAATACTGTAGTTTATTTCTTGCTCTGTAAGGCAGGATAAAAAGAAAGATACTTGAAAATAATAATAATAAAAAATGTTTTCTGTTTATTAGAAATGACATCAAGTCTTCTTTTTCACTTCAGTCCTCCTAGCCTCAGGCATTCATGACAAAATAAAAAAAAAAATAATTCAACCTTTGTGTTTTAACAGCAGTAAACCCTTTCATGAACATTATAGGTTTTGAGAGCTCTTTAATTATGGAGTTTACACACCTTCCTTATTGTCTCATCATCATTTTACTTTATATTGCCTAAGTCTTCCCATCTCCAAAAAACCTCTCGGATGGACAGATGAAATATCTATGCAACTTATAATTAATGGTACCACTTTGTGACTGTTGAATAAAGTCGTCAAGAGTCACGTTCAGTGTATTTGGAATATGCTTTCATTCGAGATAAACTGTAGGGAAACCATCCTAAATACATAGAAACTTGAGCTGTAATGGGCTGAATGATCCTTAGTTGCAATGAGAAACATCTACCAGTGTAGGCCCAGACTGTCTGTGAGGCTAGAGTTTTGAGTTAAACACTTACACGTCTACTTTGCCAAGTATTGTGATGGTGTTTTCATGCTCATTTGCTGCATCAAACTGGAGATATTTAATTAGTTATACTTTGGATGTTGCTTCCTGCTGAACCCATGAGAATTAAGTCTTGATGTGACAATGGTGTTCACTGGTATGACTGAATTTGAGAAGGGAATCGATCTCTTGGAATACAGTATTTCTGACTTGTGATAAATTTGTATAAAGATTTCGGTGAAGGATTCAGCTTTTTCAAAATTGCGGTATATATACTTCAAATAGAAGAAGACATCTCATCTTCATGCTTTTTGTGCTCCACCTGAGGGAGAAATCTTGTGGAAAATGTGAGATTTGATAACACAACTGAATAGCTTAACATGATGCACATGTGAAATGGGCACAATTAAATGTCAGGATTATTTTGATTTTGCATTGTAATTAATGTTCTGGAATGGTTGAGCTTCTGATTTTAATACCATTGGTTTTAGATGGGGCTTTATGGCATACAATATATCAATATCTAAATTCCTCTGCCCAGTGGTTGTACTGTATCTCAAATAACTACTTTTTAATCGAAATTGTAAGACATGGATATAATATGAAGTGCATAATAGCATAAGAATGACATTATAAAAAAGCTTTCTACAGAAAACCTTGAATCTAATGATCCCTAACTGATGTAGTTTAAATGAAACAGTAGGATAAACAAAAGTGTGTCTGTAACTAAGTATTTTCATTTTGAAAGGGCAAAGTTTGAGAAATTACAAGAACCAATTAGAGACAATGACTGGATTGAAAGTTTAAGAGCTTTAATATAGAAGAGCCATGCATATTAATTTAAAAGAGGAAACTCTGGAATTTGCAGGGTAAGCAAAGAAGAAAAGGTTTCATGCAACATCCCAGGACTCAACTAAAACTACCTTCAAAATTGTAGTGGATATTAAAGGAGATGTTGATAAAAAGAAAATAAAGGGTTGGTTTTATTTGGTGATAGAAAGAGTAGAGGTAGAATAATAACGTAAAGATAAAGCCTTACAAAAGATATTTAAATACATTAAACAGTATATTTAACCAGAGAAGACAAAGTAAATCTCATGATAGAAAGGCGGAGGTAACAATGAAATGCAAGATTTTGTTAGTGCAGCTCTAGAACAACATGCATGTTGTGCTTTGCTTTTCAGTACAGCTGATGATTCAGAACACCAACTGTTGGGTCCCAGCCTTCCCGTGACCTGTGCAGAGTTACATGCTGCAGGGCCTCTTCTTCTCACATAATCTGGCACGTATGAAATATAATAGAGGTAAGAATTCCTGTGCATTTAAAAATGAAATAATATTATTATCTTAAAATATATTTAAAATTTCTGTATCATAGGAAGAATCTGCAGAAATGAAGCAAAGATGGATTTTATCTGTTTTATTTGCTGTAATCCTTACATTTATTGGTATATTTATTTGAAATTGCATTGATTTTACCATTTTACACTTATTAGCATTTATCAATGAGAAGTGGGTTTTAAGTAAAGTATAGATATTTTAGAAATCCATTTTATTTTACTTTAGAAAAAAGTTTACAATGAAATTAGTTGGATCTTAGCCCAGGTGACTGAAAACTGGTTAGTTCGAGAAAGACCAGTATTCATAGGTGTTTCATTCACTTTGATGGAAAATAATATTCTGATGTAAATTTGTAAATTCTGTACAGAAGAGAACAAGTTTCCTCCTTTTGGAGGACTTCTGCATGAGGTTTACCAGGAGGATATAGTTTTGCTTAGCCTGCTGCCAATATATAAAAGATTCACATACGTTGCATTAGAAAAAAATTCAGGGGGCTGTAATCATTGTGTCATACATTTAGAGACCACATCACGGAAGCATCATATGTACGTCACTAAGGGATTGTTCCAGACTGGGCTAGAGCCCAGATTTGTCCCCAGAACTACTCACATGAGGAAGCTTAATTCAGTTTTCCTTGGTCTTCTGTCCTCAGTTTTACTGAAAATTAGTATTTGCATATAATCACTGTTTTCACTAATGTAATTGGATAAGATTTTCCAGGCTGAACAAAATATTTCCACTAATGGATGTAGTGTGTATCAGTAAGAAAAAAATAAGCTATGCATTGTAGCCACTTCTTGCCATTGTCAACATTATCCCTGATCTGGAAGTTTCTGTGCTGGATAGTTTCAAACCAGCTATGCCAATTCATAGAATCATAGAATTGTCAGGGCTGGAAGGGACCTTAAAGATTATCTCATTCCAACCCCCCTGCCAATGGCAGGGACACCTCCCACTAGAGCAGGCTGCTCAGAGCCCCGTCCAGCCTGGTCTTAAAAATCTCCAAGGATGGGGCTTCCACCACCTCTCTGGGCAACCTGTTCTAGTGTCTCACCACCCTCATGGTGAAGAAATTCTTCCTAACGTCTGACCTGAATCTACCTCTCTCTAGTTTTAATCCATTCCCTCCAGTCCTATCACTGTCTGACAGCCTAAAAAGTCCCTCCCCAGCTTTCCTGTAGCCCCCTTCAGATACTGGAAGGCCCCAATAAGGTCTCCTTGGAGCCTTCTCTTCTCCAGGCTGAACAACCCCAACTCTCTCAGTCTGTCCTCATAGCAGAGGTGCTCCAGCCCCTTGATCATCCTCGTGGCCCTTCTCTGGACACGTTCCAGCACATCCATATTCTTCTTTTAATAGGGGCTCCGGAACTGAACGCAGTACTCCAGGTGAGGTCTCACGAGAGTGGAGTAGAGGGGGAGAATCACCTCCCTCAGCCTGCTGGCCACGCTTCTCTTGATGCAGCCCAGGATACGATTGACCCACAGGGGTGGGCTGGGGGTGACGGGCTGGTGCAGGGACTGCTGTTGAATTCAGTGAAAAATTACATTATATACAATGTGAAAATCTATCCAAGGAAGAGTGATATTCATTTACTCTTCTGCTTAATACAGATGTCCATTTTTCCACCACGCACTTCTTGTTTCCTTCATAGTGACTGGAAATAAATATTTCCAAGGCACAAATAATCACTTCCTAATGAAGACACTGCAGATAAGTCAACTGAACAATGTGCTGAATTGTTCAGCTCCTTTTCCTGACTCCAAAGGAAGCCTCAGGTATAGATGTGCAAATGTCTGTAACGGCAGATATTTGGTCAGATTACTTACACTTGAAGATTTCTGAGTTCCTTATAATAACCATAGAGATGAAGTGTGGGGCAGTTTGTTAGGCAAAGATATAACATCTCCTCAGTGTCAGTTCAGTGCCCAGTACTAAAGCAATTAGCTCTACAAAAATCAGATCCTGTAGAGCATGTAGAAGATAGACATTTAAACATGTTTCATTATCTTGCTTACTTACAGTGCTGAGGGAGGCAATGGGGCTTTCCATGTATATCTTCTTGAAAGCTCAAATCCAACTGTTGTCTGTAGTCTTGGGAAAACTTATTTAATGTGAGATTTTTTTTTTGTTTTAATCAGAAAAAAAGTTGTGGGTGACATTTTCAGCCAGGAGTTCTACTCCTTTTATGCATACCTACTTACTGTCAGAAAAATATTGACATGTTTGCAAATGTCTTTTTGAAGTGTACTTTTTTCTGTAAATAACCCTATTGAAGTCATGAGGGTACTAAACCACTGCCTATCACAAAATCAGAGACAAATAGTCTGAAAGAGACCTCAGGAGGTCATCTATGCTTTTGCCCACAGGCAAAATCAACTGTACCTGTCACCTGTGATAGATGTTTACTTAACTTGTCCTTAGAGATTTCCAGTGACTGAAACTCCAAAAGCTCTTCAAGTAATCTATTCCGGTGTGTCGTGATCTATGTCATTAGAAAATTTTACTTAATATCTATCTTAAATCATCCTGACTGTAACTCAAGCCCATTAATTCTTTTTTCCATCCTCTCTAGGCACATAGAACTGACTATTTCTTTCTTCAGCAGCAGCAATTTACATACCTCTTACAGATCCTAACAATTCTATCCTCTTTTTTCTCTTTTTTTCTGAAGCATTTCTAGTAGTATACTCTTTCAGTCTGACCTTCCTGAAGTGTTTTCCAACATCCTTAAGTTTCAGAGCTGTCCTTGTTAAAACTGAATAAACACGTCTGTGTTAGATAAACATAATTTATATAAGACATACCTGAGAAAATGAAAATTTTTAGCAAGTTTTAAAGTGGAGGGAGCATGTGATCATGAGATTGCAAGTGATGTCCATTAGCTGCCATGCAGACTAGATGACAAACATAGAAGTCTGATAATTCTTTCTTTTATCCTAGCATCTGAATGATGCAAGTATCCAAGGGGAAGAGTTGTCAGGCAGAATGTGCTGAAAAAAAGTTGTAATATAGCTATTTATTTAAAGCATTACAAGTATATACCCCGTTAAAAAGTTTTAAAATGTCAAAAAATTAATAATCTCTTGCGGCAGTAGGAGATAAATTTTACCCACTTTAGGAAGTTTTATACCAAAGCATATGCTTTGACAAAGACAAGAGTCAGAAAATGCCTTAGTTACTCTACTCCCAACATAGGCATCTAGAACATTTTGTTTTCTTGAGAAACATTAATGATTGGTAGTATCACCAGCCCTATACAGGCCTATATTCTTGACAGCAAAATTGCACAAAATTCCCTTTCTTCTATTAGATTTCCAAAGTTTGGTTGCCTTAAAACCTCAAGTTTCTTAAAGCAGTAGTTTTTTAATTTATCTTATTTGAGAGCTGCTTAGGCCAGCATATTTGTATCTTAAATGTTGGATATTCAAGACAATCACTTAACATCTGCTATTGAATGTTCTCTATAAATGAATTAAGTTTTCCTGTAGCCAATGGAGAAATCATGGAGTTTTAAGTGCTATAGTTAAGTGATGAGGGCATTTCTTTAGGGTTTAGGAGAGAAAGGTGAAACTTTCTACTGCAATTAATAGTTCATAATTTATACAAAATGCTACAGATCCAGGAGAAAATAAAGAGAACACTTAGTAGATTAGTGACTGAAGTGGTCTTTCACTATTTAAACAATCTGGATTCAAGTCTTTGCTTCCAACATGGCAGAAGAGTAGTTTTAAAACCGTTTTCTCACCTTTGAGCACCACTGTGAGGCTGAGTTTCAACAACTGCATTTTAGACATCTCATGCACAAAGTCCAGATAGAGTTAGTTACCATAATATGAAATTCAGAGATGTAGATAGATATCTGAGCTCACCAGCAACCAATGCTGAACACAATATGTTTTACACATGTCAGGAATTTTGATTACTAATATCAAAACCCACTTTCCTTCCTTCCCCATAAAAGGTTTGTATCGTACAGCTTAGAACGGGCAGAAGCCACCTTTTTTCCTGTGTAAGGTGTTTCTGTACAAAAGCACCCATGATTTTGAGGCTGAAGAAATAACAAGGTCATCAAGTCTCTGAACTGGGCATTCAATGGAAAAGTCTTCCATTCAGAACAATATTCATATTGAAGAGAGAAGATGAGAATGCAAGGGTGACATTGTCTAGAAGGAATGTCCTTATACCAGGCTAAGTTGCTTTGTTCTAGCTCTGTGTCAAGTGGAAAACTGATGTCTTCTTTGGGAAGTGGTGCATTTTCTGAGAGACATGGACACTCCCTGTCCCACAACAGTCCAGACCATGTGACATTCCTTTCTCCCCACCAAGACAGGTGGAAATGTTGTTCAGGCTTCTTCAGCTGAGCTAATACTTGAGTAACTGCTTTGGTTGTGGAACAAAAAAAAAAAAAAGTGTTCCACCTGTTCACCTAAATTCCACCTGCTCCAACAATAGATTAACAAATATTTCTGTGAGACAGCACTTTGATTTCAATAATCTGTCATATAATAGGAGCCACACTAAATTACAGTAGAAATAGGGCATTTGTACATATTTTAAGTAGGAGATGTAAGTGCATTCTTCCAAAGTCAGTGTATATTTGGTATAGGTTGCAAGGTTTTGGTAGTGGGAGGGGAGCTACAGGGGTGGCCTCTGTGAGAAGAGACCAGAGGCTGTCCCGTGCTAGACAGTTCTTTCCGGATGGCTCTGCAATGGATGTACCAGAGTATACATCTGAGCCCATTAGCCAAGCTAGTGGTGTCTCTGTGAAAGCATATTTAAGGAGGAGCAAAACACTGCACAGCAGTCAGCACTGAGGAAAAAAAAAATCCATGAGAAATAATCCTGCAAACAGCAAACACAGAGAAGAAGAAGGGGAAACAGGAGCTCCAGGAATTGGAACAGATTCCCCTGTAGCCTGTGTAAGAAACTATGCTGGAGTAGATATTCACACTGCAGCCCATGAAGGAACCAATGCCAGGTTTACTCTGAAGGACTGCAGCCTATGGAGACGACCTATGCTGGAACAGGGGAAAAGTGTGAGGTGGAAGGAGCATCAGAAAGGACCACAATCAGAAATGGACTGACCACGGTCCCCCATTCCCCATCCCCCCTACACCACTTTGTGAGGGACGAGGTCAAGGGGTCAGAAATGAGGGAATGATGTTGAGTCTGGGGTGAAAAGTTGGCTAGAAGGAAGGTCATTTAATTTTTGCCTTTGCTTCTTATTGTCCAGTTCAATTTTTAATTTACAATAAAATAAATTAATTTTTGTCAAGTCTGCTTAGCTTGTGACACTAACTGATAAGTGATCTCCTTGTCTTTATCTCCACCCACAGCTTTTTTCATCTCATTTACTTCCCTGTCCTGTCAAGGAACAGTAGTAGGAGAGCAGCTGGGTGAGTGTCTGACAGCTACTCAAGGTCAACCCACCATATTCCCATTACAGGATAATCATTATATTAAACATTTTTTCCTACTTTTTTAATATATCTTACATATTTAATGTAAGGAATGAGAACAAGAAAATCCATTAACAAGTCCTTTCCTATCCTATACTTCTACCTCAAATTTTTTGTGCAAAAAATTGCACATTAGTATTCAACAACTAGACTTTCTGACATTCCCATGCAGAACACAAAAATGTGAAGCCACCATCTAAAACTGAAAAACTTAAGATCTTCAATGATTACATCTGCAAGAAGCTAAACAAAAATGCTACTTCTTTTTGCTTGAGAAAAATCAATCCTTACTAAAAACTATATTAAAAATCCAGCCCACGATCCTTATGGTTCCATTTCTGATGAATTATGTTCATTCAAGTGTCAATTAACCAAGATGTCATTCCATCCTATTACGAAACTTAAAATATTCAAAACAGCATGAATTTTATATTTTTATTTCATTGCTTTATTTTAGCAAGAAATTACAAAATTTTTAAGCCAGAAAGAAATTTGTTCATAATCATAGAATCATTCAGAATCACAGAATGGTAAGGGTTGGAAGGGAGCTCCAGAGATCATCGAGTCCAAGCCCCCTGCCAGAGAAGGTTCACCTAAAGCAAATCGGACAGGATTGCATCCAGATGAGTTCTGAATGTCTCCAGAGACAGAGATAATGATAATGGTATCATTTTTTTTTTAATTTAAAAAAAAAAAAAGCAGTCAGCCTTCATTCATATCTTTCAATATGACTTAAGAGTCTAAACTGATGCTTTATATATGAAATTAATTTTAAGCATCTTATCCTAAAGGTATACTGAGTTTCCATATAAAAAATCAGGGAATTGGGCTACACTGCTGCATCATTCATCCTTCATCATTAGCATGGTTGGGTTTTATGAATGAATGTGTACATTTGTGGGCTTCTGGATCTACTTTGGTGTGATCATGTTGAGAAAGGTGAAAGATTTACAGTGAGAAAGAAATGGAACTAAGGTTCTTTATTGCCAGCTTATGGTGAGTTGACCTCTGCTGAATGCCAGATGCCCTCTTCAGCTGGACATGGGAGACAAAATGTCATGAAAGGCTTGTGGGTCGAGATAAGAACAGGGATATCCTTCATCTAGTTAGTGTCACAGGCAAAACAGACTCAGCCTTGGGAAATGAATGTAATTTATTGCCAATCAAAGGTCAGAATAGGATTATGAGAAATACAAATAAATCTTAGAACACCTTCCCCCCACCCTTCACTCTCATTTCTCTACTTTCTCCCGCTCCGTGGCATGGTGGATGGGGAGTAGGAGTTGAAGTCAGTTCATCACAGATCTCTGCCACTCCTTCCTCCTCACTCCTTTCCCCAGCTTCAGTGTGGTGCCCCTCCACAGAACAGAGTCCTTCATGAACTACTCCAGAATGGATCCTTTCCACAGATTCATAGGTCCTGCCAGGAACCTGCTCCAGTGCAGGCTTCCCGTGTGGTCACAGCCACCTTCAGTCATCCACCAGTTCTGCATACTGAAGTGGAAGTTTAGGCTTGAAATGAATGCATATATGCATTTGGTGTTGGTTTCAATACCTTTTTTGGTTTGCTGCAATACTGTGTAACTTTTGCCTGACTATCCAAGAAAAGCATCAAAGAACATGGTAAGTGTGCTGAAGGTTAAATCATATAACAAATAATAGTGACATTCTTAATGAAAGCTTTATGGCAGGATTTTTGGGGTTTATCACTGAAGAAAAAGCTTTGCTTTTTTGGAATCATTCCAAGCCATCAGAATGTTCTCTTGGTCAATTCATTCTGCAGCAAATTATGCCTTCATCCTATATACTTTAGAAAGCCATGCTTTACCTCAAGCACACATGTCATGGTTCTCTGCTATGTTCTGATCTAACAGCACTTTCATAGGCTCCACTGAGACTCCACTAACTTCTCTCTATTTCAAGTCCATAAAGTAGATTTAGACCAGATCCTGTAAATTCAAGTGTTGTACAAATACAGTGGTTGTCTGATGACTACTACTCCGATGCTCTCAGTACAGTGTCATTTAGTAATCTGATCTCAGCCAACCATTATAGTTTATGCGGTTAGAGTCCCAGGCTGGGAGTTAGTAACCTCATCCTCTGTTCCCAGGTATGCTTCAGATTTACTGTGCAACCATAATCAAATCTGATGTTCTCTCTGTGCTTTGGATTACTGTTTGCACAAGGACAATAATTATTTTATTTGTTTTATTGTTTGTTTTTTTTTACCCTGGAAAGCCCTTCTGGGGAATGTGCATGAAAACTATTAATCTGTTGATTACTTACCTTATTACCTGGAGTGTCAAAGACAGCATTGCTAATGCAGCCATTAATTAAATTAAGACTCCATGACTTTGAAATGGGCTTCTGCAATTTTTAGGAATGTCAATGGTTTTTGCTTTCAGAAGGACTCAGTATCTTCTAGTGGAAACAATATTATATGTAATGGCTATCATAGTCACATCATGAGATTCAAACCAATGTAAAGCATTGGAATTAAAGTTTTTGCATTTTAAATTCCAGGTATTCTGGTCTTATTATTCATATCCATCAGTGCTTTCTGCTTGTCAAGGGAAATTTCCTTTCAAATGGGAAAGAAAAGTTTTTGATGTGGCATGGTCCTTTATTCTTTTAATACAGCCAACATCTAGCTTTCTAGTTTTATATATTTCAACATAAAATAATGATGTAAGAATTGCCTAATATAGTTACGCTTTTGTTCTGTAAATTTTGTCATGGGTACAGTAATACTTGATCTTTTTGTGTTTCTTTCAGAGCACTTCACCACATGCTTTTTCCAGCTATTTCATGCTATATTTTATGTTCCTTTCCAGACAGGTTAATAGATCTACTCATAAAAATCTTTTAAAACTATGCATAGTGCCTATATTCGGAACTTGGATTTTTCCCTTTGTCAATCTTTTCTCAAACTTACATTGTGCAAAGAAGCTGCATATCATGGTTAAATACTCAAAACACCCTTTCTAAACACCTTTTGCATGCATTTATTATGTTTTTCACTTGTTTCCTCTGGCATTAGTATCCCTTCTGTTTTTCCTGTTGTATACATAATTGTTCTGTTATTGAAATATCCATTAAAAGTCAGCATTTGCAATGTCATTTAAGATTCTGCAAAGTTTCCCTATGCTGCAAATTCAGAATAACGATATTGCTTCTGCTGCAATGCTTTGGAGTAAAGCCAGACTGGTGAATGGTGATCACTGGCATTTTATTTTACCATTCAGACAACTGCATTTTCTACAGAAGCACACTGGAGCCTAAAATTAATTTATGAATATGTGTTGATGCTACCCAGTATGGGCTTTTTTCTTCATTAATTTTGTTATTTTGACATTCTGTGCACTCGATAGTTCTATGAAATTAGATGGTTCCCATTGTTGGGTACCTTTTGTCCTTTATCCTAATAGGAAAGTATATTCAGATATTCTGAGTTATTGTGGTCATGGTAATATTTAATAGATGGTTGGACTTGATGATCTTGAAGGTTGTTCCCAGCCTTAATGATTCTATGATTAAATAGAGTTCATCTTGCATGTGCAGAGAAGGACACATGCTGTGCAACAAATCCTGCATCTCTTGCAGTGATCTTTGGGAAAATGCCAGAATGGAAACTGAGATGCCCAGAGCCAGACTTTCAGACACTGTGCACGTACAATACGTTTAACAACAACCCTCAGCCTCTCCTTTGAGGCCGTGGATGCAGCTGGCCTTGGATGCTCCTGGAGCTTGTGGAAAAGCCTGGAAAGTGTCTTATATGGTGAATCTACCTGGACATTTGGAACTACTATGGTTGGTACAATGTTTTCTAGTAAGGCAGAAAAGACATACAAAGAGGTTGCTTTCTCTTTGACAGCCTCACACTTAAACTCTTCCAGTTATGACGTGGTCTTCGATTCATAATTCAGTGAGAGCCAGAATACTACAAACAACAAAAGTTGTTGTAGATTCCTCAAAAAAACACATTTTTCTTGAAAGATGTTTGTAATAGGTAAGAAGTTAGGTAAAGCATGATTGTTATGCCCTCCATAGGATAAATGGGGAAATTCTACAATGCCATAAGCAATGCAGACTATCAGAATTTAAGGGCTGTTCCTACATCAGTGCACACAATTCTTTATGGTTCAAGTGAAGGAAGAAGGGATGCAGCAAGAGCTGGAAGTCTCACATTTAATGGATCAGAGATATTCTGAACAAGGAAACTAGATTCCTAACGATGTAGTGAACGTATGGTATATGAAGAAAAGTTTTGTCATCCTACTCCAGTTAGCTGAACTGAGTGATGAAAATATAATGTACTTCTAAGTGCTGAACGAGTTTTATCAAAAGGTCAGGCTGAATTATTAAAAGAAATGCTGAATCTATTTGGTATCAAATCACCCGTACAAAGGATCTGTTACTGTATCTCATACAGTTACTATTAAAATCTGGCCTCAAAAATAAATCACAGAATCAAAGAATTTCCTAGATGGGAAGATCTTTAAGATTAACCTAACAATGAGATGAAGTAATGTTCAAAGTTATGTCTGTAACTCTTAAAAAATGAAAAGACACAGCAATAATGGAGGAAATAATAATCCATCATGTATTCTTCAGTATGAAAGTCATATATTCTCCTTTGCTGTAAAGTGATTTATGGGCTACTATATTGTCTTCTGCATTTCATTAAGGTACTTTTACAGCAGTCTCTGAAATCCACCTGACAAAGAGTTCTGATCTTTTGATGGATATTGTTTTGGCTGTAAAGCAAGTTAATGGTCAACCTTACCCCCAGTGGACAAATGTCCATAATGTGAAGCCTAGCAGTGCTCAGAAAATCTGGACCACATCCTCAACCGGAGCAAATCATCATAGGTTCAGCAAGTCACTGTGCTGAAATCTTGCCTCAGTAAAGTCAATGATGAAATTCATACTGTTGTCAGTGGAACCAGGATTTTACACTTCAGATTCAGCTGAGATGAAGTCAAGGTTATAATATTATTATAAAATAAATTTTAAATTGCTCTGAAATATGCCACTTAGAGAATATGAGCTGCTTTGATTTGGAAGTCTCCTCTAGCTTCACTGTATTGACATAATATATCACTGTATTGATATAATACAGTGAAGCTAGAGGAGACTTCCAAATCAAAGCCCTGCTAGAGGGCTTTTGTGCACAGGACTTTGCATTCTTCAATGCAGCATATGCTGTGTATGGCATAGGCTCTGACCTAATATAAAAGGACATCTTGAGCCCTTCTCTTCTCAAAACAGTTCAATACAGGGAGGTGTGAATTTACAGTTCTGGGATGCAATCACACCAAACACATCTCATGGTGATTGTGTGGTGTCTTATCTCTCCGGTTCCTTGGCTGTGATGCATGGGGTTGAGAAAACAGAAAAGACCCCTGGTGCTGCACTTCCTGCTGCATTAGCAAAGTGCTAATGTGCTGGCAGAGGAATGGGAAGTAGGGCAAACCCTCTTTTCTCTCCTCTTCTCCCCCTTTCACTGTATTTTAGGTCTTCTCATGTAATGAAATTTAGCATCTCCAATATTTGTTTTTAAATTTCACCCTATCTCTTTACCTGCTGTTGAGCCACATCTCCAAGCAATGTTATGAATTTGTATGTAAACAATAAAAAATGTGAAAAGTGGCATGGTGTTGAAGTGCTTGACATTTAGTGCTTTTTTCTATATTCCTGTTTTGCTTTCCATAACAAACGTTTTTCCTTCCAAATGTCGTTCAGACAAATATCTTGTGTAATGACCTTTATGAGTTATATAAACCGAGCAACATGAAATACATACTCAATTACAGTAACTTTAAGATTTATGTCCTTACAAAGCATGACACATTCATAGGCCATTTAGAATGAAGGTTTTTTATGACTTCTGTATATTAACATCAATCATATCAGGTCATATTTGGTCTGGATTAACACAGCAATTTTCACTACTATGATCTCCACTGCTTAGACAAACTGTGCTTCTCAAAGATGTAATTACTAAAGAAGCGGCGCTTTTCTGAACTTTTCAGGAAGTTTAAATCCACAAATACACTTCATACCTGATTAGGGCCTTAGGGCTAACAAAGAAGCTTCCAGTTATGACATGTGGTCTTCAATTCATAATTCAGTCATAGCCAGAAGACCACAAACAACAAAGGATGAGACACGTTTCTGAGGCAACCATTAAAACAGTTAACAAAGCCACCCTTAAGTGGTTACGAATAGAAAAATGCATTTTACTGTAAGTACAAGTATCTCACAGCTTTTCAGAATAGATCTGTAGGCTTTTCAAAGTAAAGAATGACTTTTATTTCATAGAGCTCTCTAATTCATAAAACATTGACGGCTGACCAAAATTATATTGTCTAAAGACCACATATATTCATCTGATGCACTAGTCTACTTTTAAGTAAGGATGATATAAAATACTGGTCAGTTTTTGCATTAATAAGTTAAAGCAGTAGTACATAGACTAAAATTTATCATCATAAATATGTTGGAAAAGATGTAAATTATATATGGTGACATCTAATCCAAGAGAAAACAAACTCTATTAAATATTGGAAATGCTTATCTTGATAATGTCTTAAATAGAACAGATTGTGTAAAAAAACAAGCAGTAAGAAGAAATGGCAAAGTAATTTAATGTGTAAACAATCTTTAATCACTCATTCTGTAGATGTGTGCTAAAATGGGTTGGTTTGCTTTGTAGGTGTTTTACCAAGTATTTTCTTCTCAGATTTCATACCACCTCAAAAAAAAAACCAACTAAGTAAGTTTTTAATATAATTGTTAATTAACCCATAAAGATAACAAGGTTGAGTAAAATCACACAGATATGAACGAATGTATATCAATAAAAAGGAATATTGATAGCATAAACAATACAAGTTTAGATTTTTATGGTCATTGAAAAATAAAACAAATTTTAGGAAAGAGCAAGCAAAAACCAAGATTAATTTAGATTACTTTTTATATTGTTAATTCGGTCTGAGAGAATGGGAACTCGCACATCAAGATTTTTCCTCTACCAGGGTGCTTATGTCTTGTCACTAGTCTTTCAG
>JANHFX010010781.1:0-85083 GCA_027560015.1 Chloroceryle amazona | reverse complement strand
TCTGAGCCAGGACGCTCAGCCATACCTCAGACTTTGCAGAACTGCCCAGAGAAGCCCTTGGGCTCTGGCAGGCAAACATCTTACTCCCACCCTTAATGCAACAGACCACTCACTAGTTTCATTGCTCTTGTTTGGACCTGCCCCAGCAGCTCAGCATCCTTCTTGCAGGAAGATGGTGGAGATCAGAACTGAATACAGTACTCAAGGTGTGGTCTCACCAGTGCTGAGTACAGGGGCACAATCACTCCCCTAGTCCTGCTGGACACGCTATTTCTGATAAAAGCCAGAAGGCTGTTGGCCACACTGGCCACCTGGGTGCACTCCTGGATCATGTTCAGTTATTGACCAGCACCCCTAGGTCCTTCTCCACTGGGCAGCTTTCAAGCCACTCTTCCCCAGGCCTGTAGCCTTACCTGGGGTTCTTGTGACCCCAAGTGCAGGACCCAGAACTTGGCCTTGTTGAACCTCAAACAACTATGTGTCAACCATGGAGCACATCTCATTTCAAAATTGAAGGTGACATCTACAAAAGAAGCTGAAGATTCCTAAACTTACTTCATGAATCATAAAAGATTAACACTGTTAAAAAGCCGTGCACTTAAAACTATGGAAGTGAACAACAGACAGTACACACAAGTAAAACATTTGCATCTTTACTAAAACCTGAGGTTTTTACTGTTCTCCACACGGTCATTACAGATTGATGCTTTAATGATTTGTAGTATGAAAGTTTTTCAAGAATATATGAGGAAAACAGCAGGTTAAAATGTGAGGCTGACAGAGCAATGGAACAGGCTGCCCAGAAAGGTCATGGAGTCTCCTTCTCTGGAGAGTTTCAAAACCCACCTGGAGGTGTTCCTGTGCAACCTGCTCTGGGTGAACCTGCTTTGGCAAGAGCATAAGGGCTAGATGGTCTCCAGAGGTCCCTTCCAACCCCTACCATTCTCTGATTCTGTAATACAGTGATGTGACTGTTGTTTAAAGCCTACTATGAACACTGGAGAATTGCCCAGTGCCCACAGTGAGAGGGAAAACAAGCTGGAAATTGATTCAGGAAGCATTCACTCTCCTCTAATGTAAAACTCACAGCAACCACAAGGACTGATTTTGATAGGATACTTGCATTTAGAGCAGCTTCTCCACATTTCTCAATTGCAGCTAGACCCTGATTATGAATATGGGTTTCCAAAAGTTTTTTCAGCTCTCCAAGGCCATCCTGGATTCGAGATACAAGGTTATACATCCGTCCCAAGTCTGGAAAAAGAAAAAAAAAAAAAAAAAAAAAAAAGAAGAAAACACCAAAAAAACACCAGGCCAACATCTTCCATCTGTACTAGCCATGACTCCAATTTCTCATTTGCAAGTCACCAATAGGAGTTAAACATCCATCACCAACAAAAACATATGTGCAGAAACAACTAGCAAAAAATTATACAGTATAGCAAAGTTTTGCACTGACCTGGAAAGCTAAGACTAAAGGGAAAACACCTGTTAAAAATATTAAGACCTGTTTTATCTTCACAATGTTACGTTAACCTCAAGAAGCTTATAGAAATCTACTTTACTTACTTCTGATTTATAGTTTTCATAAATTTAAAGAGGTGCAGTGATTTAAAACTGGAGTTAAACAGTGATTTAAAACTGGAGTTATTTAGATGAAGTTTTGAAGCATTACCATGAATTAGGACTGTCATTAGTATTACTCTCGCCATCCTAAGAGTACAACATTGTCCAGCTGACCACTGTCCTTTAAATCTTATTCTGAACAGAACAGTTCTGTGAGATTTAACACTACCTGTAGGCTTTTGTATATTAATGCTTCTATTTGAGGTAGCATCAGCTGTTAACAGTTGGAAATTAAAGGCGAAATGTTATGTATTATGAACTTAGCTGATAAACTGAGACATTATAAACCAAATTTACCCCGATAAAGTACCATCAATAAAGCCATCCCTTAAAAAGTTTAAGTAACCGACTACCAGTAGAAATAATTGCATTTCAAGGAAGCAAGCGGCAATGGGGTAGGTTTAGATTGGACATTAGGGAAATTTTTTTCACAGACAGAGTAGTCAGACACTGGAATAGGCTGCCCAGGGAGCTGCTTGAGCCCTCACTCCTGGATGTGTTTAAGGCTTGTTTAGATGTGGTGTTGAGGGACATGGTTTAGGGGTGAACTTTGCAGAGTAGGGTTAATGGTTGGACTTGATAATCCCAAGGGTCTTTTCCAACCTGATTGATTCTATGAAGGAAAAGGTTCTGAAAATCATTACCAGAGAGCAAAACTAAGAAAGATAAAATAAATAGGACATTATTTCATATACATTAACACTTCATATTAATATCTCATCAGTTTTCAGACAAAACTTTTCAAAACCAATTAGTAATTTTGGAAAGTCAAATATTAAAGAGGGCTTTGTTTCAACAGGGCAGATTCTTTGTACTGAGTGCAGAACTATAAACAGGAAAAGAAGGAAAGTTTAATATGCCCATAAACCAGGTACACAAACCCACTAATTAGCACTTTCAATCCTACCCTCACTGAGCAGACACTCAAGTAAAACAGAAAACAACCAAATCAGTTACTGTAAACTGATGAGGATATTCCACCTTGCTGAATCCATCTTACAGTTGTCAGCTACATCTAGCTCTCCTAAAGCATAAGGACTTCTCTGAAGGGCTTATGAACAATTTATTACCACCTGAGGATTATCTGATAAAATAAAACCAAGCCATCAAGCAGATATATCTCTACTTAAATCTGAAATATAATACACAGCACTTGATGCCTTTAATACCAATGCAACGATACCTCTTTTCAGACCTGTTAACTTTCCTTCTAATCCATTCCTTCGAAATTTGGCAAGCTTAAACTTTTAGATTGGAAAAGCAAACTTTTTTTCTCTCTGAAAAATTACATTCTCTAGACCTGCCCACAAAAGAGGGTCACAGGTTTGTCCATCAGGATGTCTGTATTTCGTGAAAAGATGATACAAAGCCTCAAGTGAGATTTACAGCCTGCTCCCAATAAGCATAATTATTACCTATAGGTATCATACTGATGTGACGTGTAATGGGCAACACACGTGCCCCACAACCTTTATAATTACTTGCACAATGCAATTTAAAAGTTATAGAACACCAAGTGACCTGTAACACAATATGCTTAACATACTCTGCCTGGGAGGACCGCAAAAAGTGTACTTTCAAATGCAAAGCAATACTCACTCTAATGGAGAGCAACATTTTATTACAAGCTTAGGATAGTCTACAGTAGGCTATTTTAATATATGATAAATTTAAGAGTGAAGCAATTATAGTGATTAAAGGATGAAATATCAAAGAATCTTGCAAAATAAAAGTGTTTAATCTTGAGACTTCCCGAAACTTTAGAAAAGGCCAGGGAGCAAATGTAATTTACATATGTGAAGGCCTCTAAGGGAAAAGCAAAGGAGCTTGAAAAAGGTGAAAACAAAATCAAGTATTCAAAAAAAGTCTAATTAATCTTAGAAATAACCCAAGTGAAAGTAAAACCAAAGACATGTAGCAAGATACTGCCCAAGACACAAGATGGTACTTTTCCTTTTTTACTCTAACAGACTTATGGAACTGCATCATTATGGTAAGTGACTATATGAAAGGCTCACAGAACCCATGAACTTGATAAAGGGGAAAAAGAAAAGCCTGGGAAGGCTTCCTGAGTCCAGAAAAGATTTCCTGTTTGTGTTATTGCTATTTCTATGGTCAGAAGACATTTATAAAGTCATTTTATTAGTCAACACCCATCTATACCAAAATGTCTTCTAATTACAGAATAAATTCATTTATTTACAAACATAGCATCTTTTTAATACTAGCACAGAAGAAAAAACTTGTTTGCATTTGAAACAGATCATCTCTGACCTACTCATCACGCTGAAGTGCCCTTTTCTATTTTGAAGCATCTCTCAGTAAGCAGCATGATGATTATAATAATTATTCATAGTTGATGTTTTAAGGTTGCTATTATGAAGAGACAGTCATAGTTGCAATTTCCAAGTCTCAAATGAACAGTATCATCAATGGTAATGTAATCATAGTATCTCTTAAATTCTGTCACTTTCTTAAAAGCACTATTTCAGCTATAGAGCCTTAACTTGACTTTCTACATAGATTTATCTAATTCTCCAACTGGAAAAATCATAATTTCCATTCATCCCTAATCATCAACATGATGCATAGGAATTATTTTGCCCTACTACTTCTGACTGATATTTTGTGCTAAGCATTAACTCCTGAAGAAACTCAAAAATTAATGCAATTGACAATTCCTTAAATATATGTGAACTCTTACTTCACAGGAACTGCTGAAGGAGTCTTTATTCTATGTGTTCTCTATGAAGGTATAAACTTGATCCATTAGTGCCACTTAAGACTCATTTTCACAGTTAAAATGATCTCATCAACTAATAATTTCCACCCTTTCCTTGTACTCTATATGCAGTTACACTGTATTTTATATAGTGTATTTTAGAAGCTTCTTATTTGCTTCTGTTCCTCTTTTAACATTTCCTGTACACACACTTCTAGACAACTTGGATTTTAAAATTGTCACTGCTGATTCAGAAAACCCCATGGATTATACTGAAACAGCTGGTAAAACTACCAATCTGTTTTTCATCTCACATCTCTTTCATGTTAGCTTCAGCTCCTGCTGGAAGGATGGCTCTTGGAGCTCTACCAGTGATGTTAAGAGAAATCAAAGCTAGTGCTGTTTTGCCTTAATGTGTGGGAGTGGAATAGTCTTCTTGAGGCAATATCCTCAGTCATCCCAATTTAATCAAAGGCTGCTTGTCAATCAGCTCCTCTCAATCTAATTCCTGAACAAATCACATTTAGCCATCCCCAGAATTTACCATTTTCACAAATCAGCAGGGTGGAGCTCTAAGACTAAAATCAATGTTGGAATCTCCTTACCTTCATTTTTATCAGCATCCAACAAATTCTGAAACTCTGTATGAAATATCTCCAGGTGTTTTTCAATAAGTACTTGCTCACATTTTCTTGCTAGCTCATCTTGTGTGCTCTCATGGAGATATACCTGAACTCTACGCTGTTCCTCAAGAAGGCGAGCTTCAGCCTACAGAACAGAGAGATAAACATGAAACCTGTACAGAAGGCACAACAGAAATCCAACAGCAGAGAACATTTCACTATTTACTAAATTCATCTAGAAAACAAAACCAACAAAAACCAAACCTCTCACTAATGCAGTATTATGGTCCCCATGTCTAAGCAGTTATTTTTCTGGGAATCATAATATACATATGGAATCGATGTTTAGGTTGATAATATTATATACTGTTCAAATGGATGGGAGAATCACAGCAAGATTGTCTTCCTGTTCCTTCTGCTGTCAGAAAAAGAGAAAACTGCTGACATGAGATACTGGGAGTTTTAGCATCAGCAAGCTCTCCAGCTACAGAGGTAGTTTTGTTTAAGACAAACATGAATATATTTCATGCCTTCACAAAATTAAAAGGCAGAAACCTACAATTTAACTGTATGAAACAGTTGAATGTTTTCATCTACGTTCTT
The DNA here is from genome assembly GCA_027560015.1 of Chloroceryle amazona. Lineage (NCBI taxonomy): Eukaryota > Metazoa > Chordata > Aves > Coraciiformes > Cerylidae > Chloroceryle > Chloroceryle amazona. The sequence goes on along the minus strand of JANHFX010010781.1, from coordinate 79,509 downwards.
ACACAGAAAAGCTTCCCAGTAATCTACAATCATTTAAATTATACTATCATTTAATTTGGAATACAGAATGTTACATATGTGTATTTTCCTGACAAACCAGAATTCTAAATGTCACTCAAGGAACAGTACTTATGCCAAAATGTAAATCTAAATTTGTTGATATATTGCCTCTATTTTGTTTGCAAAAGTGGTAAAGATTTGCTTTACCAGTCATCTGTAATTGCAGCACATTATTAGGGATTAGGTTCCTATGTCTTCTTAACAGTCCAAATTGTGAATAATGTTACCATGAGAAGGAAATCATGTTAATTCATTTTCCTAGTATTTTAGAATATCAACTAAGCATGAAAGATCATATTATGGATAACAGTAACAAAAAGAACAATTTCACTGCAAGCACACTCAGTCATACAGATAACTAAATAATCTCTGCCAGTATTAGCTTCACTCATTTCGGTACATTGAGCATTTAGCTCTTGTGAAATGGGCCCAGATTACTGTCTCATAGTGTTAAACCAGTACACGTTAAAATACGGGAAACAAAATCAACACTTTGGGAAAGGATATGGCCAACAGTTAGGAATAACAATCAACTTCCTTACTGACAGCAAATAGCAGCAAAACTTTCTAATGAACACTGGAAATGAATCAGACTAGTAGGATTACTTATGTTAACCAATTCTGTAGTTCGGGAAATTAAGCCACTTTTAATGCTGCTTCTGAAAATACTCTCAGACCTTCACTGTTAATTTTAACAGTCAGCTCTCACTTTGAGCTCCCTTATGAAAATAACCATTCACTCTTCAAATTTGCTTAAACTCTTCAATTTGTGTGTTCTTGTAATTCCATCTTCCTTTTAAAGTCACATTTCAGAAACAAGGTAAAAATAATTAGTTCACAAAACATTACCTTCGTCTGTTTTAACTATAAAGATCAGAAGTTTGAGACTTTTTTCCAAGGGACATTCTTAAGAAATACTGACCTTTTTCCCTACCGCACATCAGGCCATGCCAGCTTTACTCATGAGTTCTGGCCTGAGAAGAAAAATTCACAATCCTTCTAAACTCAGTAAGCCTTCCTGTATAACTACATACACACATCCTAATTCTAATTAAGATTTCATTGAGTATTCTACAAGAGACAAGCCCAATTTGAATATACCATGGTAACACTGATGTCATGCTGGTGCGCTAATGTTATTTCTCTCCAATTAGAACTCAGTGCACAGTCCTTCAGCGAGAAAGTCAAGTAAGCATACCAGCAGCATATTATATTGTTCACAGTTTACACTTTGAACAGATGAATTTTAAGACCTTCTCACTGCCAGTTTGCCATGTGACTGCTGGACAACTTTTAGCTTTTCAACTCAGTCTCATTTAAGGTGTTTCATAACAGTAAAAAACTCTAATTCTAGCAATACCCGAGTAATAATTATAGGGAGTGTTACTCTGCTCCAGACATTTAAGTGGCATGCAAGATTACAACACCCAAACTGAAAAAAAAATAACTAACAATTTAAAAAAACCTGCCTTGTCATGTTTAAATAAAAAAATGTTAAGAATTCCTTATGCATAATGAAGTAAGGAAAAACTGAAGGACAAACCTATCTTAATTCTTAATGAACAGATCTGAAAACTTGCATGACCTCTTGCTCTCTCCAGCAAAGCATGCCAACTAGAAAGATTGGAGTTTCTTCGAGGGAACCACCTTGTAGCTTCAATTAATGTTTCCTCTTCATCAGGCCACATCTGTTGGTTTGCATCATTTTGCAAGCTCTGATTGTATTTACTGTGAAGTCTAGTACAGATCTTTTTTTAGTTTCATCAGTTAAATCCCAGGAAATGAGTAATGAAAACAATTTCTTATTGAGTGTGATTTCAATGTATGCACATTATCTGTATGGAGATGCCAAGAAAGCCCAAAGAGCCTGTATACATCTCCAGTATATTAATTTGAACAGAGCCTTAAGGCTACACACTTTCTTGTTGAAGACTTCCTCTGCCTTCTGCTAGCTTTAAGTGCATTTTCAGTTTCAACATCAGCTTCAAGCAACGTAAGTTGCTCTTTCATTATTTTTCAAAGTCCTGAAGATCATTTGGTGTACTAGGAAGTTTTTTCTACTTGCCACTAATCTCTAGCTCTTGAAATAGCAATGACCTTCAGACAGCTTTTTACTGTCCTATACCAAGGAAACTTGGATTAGCCAGTCAGTCAAGTCATGAATGACTGAAATTCCTGTATTCTGTATTGATACATATATTACAATAAAAGACAAGAAATTAAAAGATAAGCAGCAAAGATCATTAATTCAACAACAGAAAATATAGGTAGATATGAGAATTACTGGGCAACTATAACAACGCACAATTTGTTTTACTGTGTAATTTCTAGGACTTCCCCAGCCCCCTTCTTTTTTTTGGGGGGGGGGGGGGGGGGGGAGTAAATAGTGGACTGTAACACCAAGACTTGGAGAGGATGTGTTTTGTGGCAAAGAGTTACACAAAATAAACAAAAAGATACTTCAGGGAGGGCATATTAAACACTTGGAGAGCTTTTTTTTTTTTTAATTGAAAGGGGAGAAAAAAACAAGCAGCAATTCAGAAAACAAGGAAATGCACTCAAAAAATATATAAAGCAGCACTTGTGCAAGATGGAAGATGACCTATCCATTTCACATTCAGTAAGACTAACCCAGTAACCAAGCTAGAAATAGTCAATGTCTATCCAGCTTGCCCTTAATTGACCTTCTGTGATCCCCCAAACCAAAGACTATCTTAAGAATTTAAGTGTGGCCTCTGTTGATCAGAAGTACTGTGTAGGGCTCATTACATTACATTATTCTGAGATAATTAAAGCTAATTAATGATCTACATACATGACCAATTTGCTCAGGAAGAGTTTTCAATAAATTGGCCAACACACAGTTCCTTGTATAAGAACAGTAAACTTGCAGGTCTAAAGCAGAATGTCTATTTTGATGTCTCAAGTCTAACAAAACCTGAATTTATTTTGACATTCTCTTCCCTTTTCCCCATTAAGAAAGTCTGAAACTTTCACTGTACTTTCTGAAGCATAATAAGGAGACAAACTTCAGACCAGATAAAGCAGAGAAGTAAATCACTACAGGGAAAAAGAGCTAATTGTTTCTGAAAAATAATCAGCATTTAAAAAAAATGGTAATAAAAGCCAAGAATGTATATTATTTTACTTCTGGAAAATATCTGTATCCAGATAATACTCCCAAAGCTTATTAAATAACTTGCCTTCTTCATGTATTCTGTGACTGGGTTCTGCTGCAAGAATTCAGTACTTTCTCGTGTATAAAATCTCTCTGTGTCTGCAAGAAACTGAGATTCAAAGGATTCTTTATAGACAGTTAGTGTAGGTCCTTTTGCAAATGCATCATCTTCATTCAGCCCCAGCTCCACTACAGGAAAAAAAAAGAATAGAGCAAGTAATGACAAAATTGCCTTCTATGAAGTGGTCTCTATCAAATAAACAGGTTCATGAAGGTAATCAACTGGGACACGATCAGCACTACTTTTAAAAACTTTTAGGAGTATACATTTATTCTGCATTTGAAAAATAAGCAGCACAAGACATTACTCACATAAGCCAAAATTTTGATACAGTACTAAGTGGGTGACAGTAGTTAGAAAACTTCACTATCTTGATAGCTGTTTCAAATTCCCCTTCCATTTTTTCCTCTTAAAGTTTCAGATTAGATGTATATCTGTTTTTTTATTAGTGAAAACTGGTCATTATTCTGCATGGCAAAACTCTCTATTATATGCAAATGGCAAAAAACAATCCAGCTCCCTTTTGTAAACTATAATGCTTCCCCCCTTCCAAATTTAGCTCCTTCCATAACTGATTCATAAACAATGAACACTCTTGTTGCACTTTCAAGCTTTACAAATACAACATAATCAACTCTAATTGTGTCAAGTGTCTCTATAAATGGTATCTATAACTGTTCACTGATTTTACTGTAAAAATCTTTACTGGCTACCCAAGGAGGTGGGATGCTACTCCTGGGCTCTGATAGAAGATATAGATTTATTTATTAAGAGAGTAATAAAACCTTAAAGAAATTTCATTTACCGTAAGATTGTACAACTCCACTGATCAGCCTTGTATTGATAGTTTCACCATTTCTTTCCTTTTCAATCAATTTCAACACAGCATTTGTTACCTCAGAAAACAGGGATTAAAAGTAAGTCAAGCACAGAAAAAGCAGCTGGTAGGTCAAGCACAGTTATTTAATCAGAAGTGTATTCCTACACACAAGAGAAGTCAAGCCGCTTGAGAACAAAATGTAAAGACACTTGAACATGTAAGAATTCCTAGGACATCATAAAGTATGCTACACATTCTATGTGTACAATGTTCTATAACGTCATTACAGTCCAATTAGTGGTGAACTGTAAAAGGGTATTAAAGTATTTGGTGCTCTGTTTGGGGGTTTGTTTTGTTTTTAAATTTCAAAAAGCACCTTCTAAACTGTACTTCTGTTTGGTTTATACCTGAAATACCTGAAAATTTTGTAGTAAGAGTAGAACCACCTGTACCTTATGCAAAGAAAGCACCACCTTATGCTGATGTGTTGCAACTACTGTTCCTTTAAACCAAAATCTCGGTAATATTTTCATAACATAATACAGTCTTTTCATCACAAAGTACTCGTAAATAAAGAGTGAAATTAACACTGACAATATCTTCTTGTGATGGAATGTCTTGCTTTATATTGTCCTGATTCATTAATTTAAAAAATACTGGTTGACCTGAATCTGCTAGGCTTCAGTGGAAGCTTGAAGATTCACAATAACTATAAAATACCAAAATCCCAAGCCTGTCACACTCTGTTCTCACACAGTCTTGACTCTCAAATCTTAAGAAATTATCATCAGCCAGTACTCTCACCCAGCTTGGAAATTTGTTACTTCATTTAGGCTGAGCCCCCTTTGCTTTTTGAAAAGAAAAAAACCCAACCAAACCACAAAAAAAATCAACACAACAACAAGAAACCTCACAAACAAACAAAAAAACCCCAAAACCAAACCCACACCCAAAACACCAACCCAAAACAAACAAACCGCCCACAACACCAAAACAGTCTGGGTATCAAGGGTTCAACCACATATACAGAGAAAGGTCCGTTTCCCCCAAATATTCATCTTTTTAACATCACAAAGGAGAAGCAGAAGGGCTCCCTTTTATATTCTGGGCCCACACCTCCCCCCTGCCATCCTTAAATTTTCCTTGAAACAGTTAGTAAGATTAAATAAAATTAACCATCTTTTGAACACTATAGTTACAATATATACATACCTGCTTATTTAATGGCCTGAATAAGCAGTCTCTCCAGGTCACCAAGGCAAGCTAGAAGGAAGAGAGATGAAAGATGGAATAAAGGAAAAAAACCCAAAATCTACATGTGTATACATGCAGGATAAATCCTTAAGGAAAAGCTCATATAGAAATAATGAGAACTTTTTTTATTTTTCTATTTTGCCACATACATCTCAGGCAACAAGGCTTTCAGAATAAAATTACCATTTGCTTTGTTACTAATTCTACCTAAGATGTCCCTTTTTCTGACTTTCATGTGACTCAAAGCTAACAACCCCTGCAAGTTACTTTGAAAGCGTACATCTTTTTCTGTTGGCGATTTTCAGGCTGACACAGTCCCTTAGACTAGTAAAGTTAAAAGGGAGGGAAGTAAGGATACAAACTGTTTTTCTACCAGATGCAAAGTTATTTTAGTGAACCAATAAAATACCGCTTTCCTAATGTTTCACCAGCAAAGGCAGTAGTTATCCTTTACAAAAAAAAAACAAACCCAAACCCAATACTTTTAGCTGAGTTATACAAACAAAGGAAGAACGTAACACAGATTCTACTTTACAGTACAAAAAAAAAAAATCAAAATTTTATATCAATCTTTCAGAATCGTACCAAAATAACTTATATCACAAACTAAATGTTGACTCAGTCTTAGCAGCTTGGATACTAAAAAAATTGTAGAGAGGTACTGAAGTTAAAAGAAAAAAAAGAAAGCAATTTACTTCTCCATTCTGTATTTGAAACACTTGACTTGAAACATTCTATGTAGAATGACAAGGCCATGCTGATGCACACAGATAACACTATAAGCAGCAAATTTGCAGAAACGGACAACCTTTGACAGAGTAATACTGGTAGTCCAATACATGCAAGGCAGACTGAACATCTCACAGGTTTAGATCTATGGAATTTTTACAATTATACAGGGAAGGAAGTACGAAAAGGGGAAGATTTCCACTTTGCGCACTTCTTCAAAACTTCTATGTACTTTCTGCAAGTTTTGAGAGAAATCTGCAAAATGATAAGGTGAACATGACAGATGGAATGGAAAAATAACCCTCTTCAAAAAGCTACTTACTGAATATATTTCATATATTCCTTTACGACCTTCATCACACTCACGACGAACCCAATGTCGATTGAGGTAGGCACATATCCCATTCAATACTTTGCTTGAAAACCTGTAATCTTCCCACTGTTGAGTATAGAATTTCAGCACGCTCTCATCCATCAGATCTTCACCATCCTGAAATGATAACAGTTTGCCAGTACTGCTGGGTAGTTTTAAGGCACAACAAAGACATGAGGGTGTAAAAACCAACTATGTAGTAAATCTATGCTATGCAACGTATTTACAGAAATCACAGTGCTAATACAGTTACTTCTACATTAATAAAGCACAAGGCCAGTATGAGATTTAGAAATTATTAAAACACTGGTAAAAAAAGATAAAATACACAGCATAGAGGAAGCTCCAGAAGACAGTCCCCTCCCTCCTTTGGGAGGGATCAAGAAGGCACTACATTAGAAAACACTGACACTGATGACTGCACCAGGTAAAACCTAGTAAAAAAACAATGGTAATGTATTCAACACAATCTCCATAAAATATACCACCCATTCCCACTGCTGCTTCTTGGGGAGCTGAAACAAGTGAGCATGGATGGGGGTCTTCTCTAGGACCCTGTAGTAAACAAAACCTCATATTCTTGGAAATGGGTGTATTTGTTCTTGTGAGACAAAAATAGAAGATAAAGTTGTAATACATGGATGTTCAAGTATCTTTCCAAACTGGACAACTACAGCCCGAATGGACAAAGGAATAAAACCAAGAGCACATTCTTGTTAAGGCTTCTGACACTTTTAAGCAGCTTCATAAATTAGTTACACAGTAGCCTTGATAGGACACCAAGAATTCTAAAAACCCTGAAAGTTAAAAGGATGGTTTCTTTCCAAAAATAACTTACAATGCAGCCCAACATTTAGCTCTATGAGTAGTTTATATATCAAATTAAATTAATATCTATCATCAGGCAATCATTTTTTCAATACTACTAATATGATGGTTAATTGGATAGAAAGTCTAGCTATTCTTGTTCAAGATACAGGACATCTTAAGACACCATATGACATTACTTCTATAAAACACAGAAAAGTTGTTTTGGCTTGAAGAAGAAAAGCAGCTCACAGGCACACATAGCAACTAATCTATGCCTGAGGCAAAGCCTGCAAAACATTCTAATGGCTAATGGAGACAAAAATCAATTTCAAAATCACTCAATTTACTTCAGTGGCTCCATACACCTCCAGTTTTGTTGCTACAAGTTTTTCTCAACCCAGCCGATATTACTACTACAAATGCAGATTAATATAATGTCCCATCTTACCTTAAGGAGATTTGTCAAGTAGTTCTTCAGAAATTCTTTTAGCCGTTTGTACAATTCCAAGCCAACAAACTGAGCACCTCCAGGTGTCTGGCCCTTTTTTGATTTAGAAGGAGGCACTCCAGCTCCCCGTGCTTGATTAGACTGGTGTACACTAGTACAGTAGTTATAAACATGACTGACAGGAAAGTTAAGGAATATACATGTGCCAGCAGGAGACAGTAATAATATAATGAAAACCAGTGTTCATTTCAATAATTTATTTTTATATGACTGTAAATGACTTAACCATAATACACTACAATATGCCCACATAAAAATCAAACCAAAGCTAAGAAAATGAAGTAATTTTTAGCAGAATTATCTGCAGCAGAAATGCACACTGCTGAGTGCTGACAACATTAAATTTACCTAATGTTTAGTTAACGAGACCACCAAGAAAACAAAGCAATGGAATTTTTTTTAATTGATTTTCTTTTTTTTATGGATTCTTTTTAAGGTTTAAATGGAATTTATTTACTGTATTATATTGGTCTTCTGGAAATACACAGGCTTTCATATGAACAGGAAAGAATTTCAACACTAGCAACATTTAGTAGCTGAATACACAGAGGATAATATTTTTGCATTCTTTCTAACACAATCCTTCAAGAAAGATTCGGCCATTTAACACTGGCAGGCAGGGGACCAACCTAGTAAGAAGTAATATAAACACACACTCAAATGCAGACTGTAAGATGAGATTCACCCAAACTCAATTTTAGGCTACAAGTGTAATGCCAATTTTTAAGTATGTCATAGCAGTAATTTTTCCTCTCATACTGCCACAGCCTGGATACTTGCTTTATCTGTTAACATATCAAGAAAGTGCTCTGTTTTCTGATCTAAAACATTCAAGTATTCAGAATTCTTCCAAAGTAGTAATTGGAAGTCACACTGCTCTGAACACTTCAAATAAGAAAGCATCCTGAAAGAAACAGAAAAGCACTCGACAAACAAGGAAAATAAACTAGATCAGCAGCACTCAAATTCAACTTGATGAGAACTCAGATCTGACAACAAAAATTACCCTAATGACTCACCCAGCAAACGATTAGCCACTACAAACAAAGCTACTGAGCACTCACACTTCTGCTGACAGCTCAAGGGCAGGCTTTTGAGTCACATCTCTTGTTAAAGACCATCACATTAAGCAATCCAGAAGGTCTAATTTGGTTTTAACTTCCGTTTTAACTAATGGGCTAAGCTTTAACCTCTAGACAGGTTTCCTCCACAGTACGCCATGTATTCAGAAATCAGTATGTTGCCAAGATTTGCCTTTTATATTTTCCTTCAGAAAAAACAGCACAATACAATGGAAGACATCAACACAATTGCATACTAAAGGAACTGTAAACCCTGCACGCCACCAGGAACAAGGCTTACGGTCTTTGTGTCAAACAAAAAGGTAAGCCTGCTCACATTATAAACTTACATACTTGTTCAGAAAGTCACTTCATTCTGTCCAGAAGGCTCTCTGCCTAAGTTTAACTCTTTTTGAAAACATACAGCATACATTTATGTCTTACCTGTTACCTCATCCAGATGTCAAATAATCAGATTTTCCATGATAGCAACCAAAACCACAAAGCCTTCATTTCCAGTTAGCAACTGAACTTTTATGAGCCTCTCATCTCTATCAGCCACTTACTTCCTGGACACTAATGATTTCTTCCAGCTCCTAGTAATTCGCTTGTTCAGTTTTCCTGGCACTATTGCCCCTTTTGCCATCTGCACTTCCATTTCAAAATTACCTGTTGAAGTGAGGAAAGCCACACAGGAGAACCATTTCTCTCTAGATGTACAATGTCCTTACTTTTCACAAACAAGAAAAGCTGGGCTTACCTCACAGTTTAAACTTCAAAATAGTTAACATAAGGTCCTTTGAATTGTGTATGGGAAGTCCATCTCAATACGAGAAATTCAGGGCAGATTCATAAATACACTCGGTAGCCTTGCCTCTTTCTTTTCCTGTCTCTCCTATACTAAGTGGCTTTGAACAAGCCTAAAAGTATGAGGATTGTCCAGATGACAGGTAATTTTTGCACTTTGTGAACACTGCCTGATGAAAGTATTCTTTCTATTCTTCTCAAAGAATAATCACAACAGCCTTCAGAAAAATAAAAGACTAAGGTTAGAAGACAGAAGCCTTTTTCTAACCCCGCATGTTTTACTATTAAAACCAGAATTCCTTGTGAAGTAAACACTGAGATACTGAGACCTTTTGTCCGTGCCTGACAGTAATCAACTCAGAACTGGAATAAATATACCAGTAATGTCCATCTTTACTCATTTTGGCTTGAGTCTTGCTAGCCAAAGTGTTTAAGAAATCACTTCTGAAAGGCTCCAGTTTATTTGTTTTATGCAAGTCAAACTGAAGTTAGTTTTCCTGTACAGAATGCGGTTTGCAAGTGTAAATAACTCTGAACATATTATAGACAAAAGAATGCTTTCTCACACTTTGTTTACAATCTGTGTCCTCATCTGCTAAAGCCAACCACTGACAGAAAGACTGACATATTCAAAACAAAATCAGACTTGAGGTGCTTACAACTAAGTACATGGCAGTGCATCTCAAAATCACAAGGGGAACACTATGAAAAGAATTCTTGGTTGCAGAAGGCAAACCATTCCCCACAACAGCTTCACATGCTGGAAGCCGCATACATATTTAAGCAGTATTAGGAAACATTTCTGTGGGTGTTCGCCTAATTTTGCATAGCAACAAGCAGTGAAGCTAATTAATCAATAAAATAGGTAGCACCTCGTGAAGCTGCACTGCTTTCCAAGCTTCTGGCTGCTGAACTTCAGATTTGGCCCCCAGTAAACAAACCAACTATCTATAGGCGGCACAGATCAAGATCAATCTCTAACTTGTACAGTGAAGAAGTTATATTTACTTATCTGAATTAAAATTTGAGGTAGACGACTGCAAGGAAGTTTATAAATGGATTCAGCACTGTGCTGTTTAGGATGAGAAAAGTCTTTTTCAGAACTTTATTCTTCTCTGTAACTCTTTAAAATATGATAGAAATAGCCAAAGATAATTTTACCACCTTTGTTTTCAATATAATTTACACTGCTTTGACAATGTTGACTTAAGTTTCTAAAGCTGAGCAGTGCAAAGGAAAAAAAAAACAAAAACTATGTTACCCATTAAAAAAAAAAACATGCTACTAAGACATAATGAATTTAGTCTTGTAGGAGATAATTTCCACTGAAGGAAATGATCCTGACACACACACCACCTGGAGGGCCTACTTGCCACCTGCTTTTCCAGCAGCATGGGAGTTCATGCAGGCAACCAGTAATTTGGAGAGGGGAAGTGACTGCCACTACAACTAACCCTTGTCCCTTTTCCCAGATCCTTTGCTGAGCAGATCTGAACTTCTGTGTGCATAAAGCGGAAGTGAAACAGGCTCTTTTAGTAGTACTTTTTAAGAAAGTACACCATCAAAACACAGGCTTGAACATGCTACAGTCACCTCTAATCTATCCTCCGCCCCAGAAAAGTCCTCCAGGAGCAACTGCAAACAGGAAATATGCAAGACAAGTATCAGTTTTGTAATTCAGCACACAACAGGAAAACCCTTGGATTTTACTGATGGGTGCAAACTACTCAGTTTTGCATGAGTCCCTAATATTTATTTTTTTACAAAGAAAACAGTTGTACTGCAGTAATAACTGTCTCCCTTCCAGCAGCACAGCTAGGTCCCCACAGTTTTTCCAATTTGTTAGAAAAAACCTAAATGGAATGTCTGCTTGAGGAACAGATACGTAAAATTGAAAAGAACTGAAAGGGAAGCAGAATTAACAGTCTAGCACAAAACTACAGGGCAAAGATAAATTACAACCAAGCTTTAGAAAAAGAAGCAGCACGCAAGAACAGTGCCACAAGCTTAACAGCTCTAACCAGTGTTTCCCTCCCATTCCTTCAAGCCTCTTTATTATAAAGATCAGGTTTAGGCATAAATATAAAGATCGGGTTTAGGCATAAATTTGCTATTTCATAGATTTTAAGCAGTAATTAACTTTATGCTGAGTGCTCTGTCACGCCAACAGCTGGCCTACAGGAGCAAGTTCAGATTAGTTCACCTTTTGACAAAAAAAATTGCATTTTCCTAGACTACACCAAAGGAATGCAACAACATCATCATTTACTGAAAATACTGAAAGGAAAATTGCTAAGAAAGATTATGGAAGTTTTGTAGCCTTCAGAACAAACGCTTCAGAACACCCACTTCAGCTTTGTGAGGAGGAGCAATTAAAATCAGAAATCCAGAAAATCTCATTCTTTTCAGGGAGATATCAGCAAAAGCCTGTTTTAAGTATGTTCAGTAATGTGAGGTAAGGAAAGGTTATCCCCACAAAGTAGTTCAAAGAAAACAAACCAACAAACCAAAAATTAAGACCTTGCCCCTAACCCCACATATTCTCCATTTGTGTTTCAATGTACTTTATCCTAAAATCAGTTAAATCTTTAGATTAGATACAACTGCATTGTTAAACCATTCCCGTTTTAGTCAGGGAAGGACTGAGGCAGAGAGTGGAGCATCAGCCACACAGCTGCCACAAAAATCCAGGCATAACTCAGCTCGGACATGTTTCTACAAGTCTGAAGCCAGAGAAACTTCCAGCAAAAGCCATCTGAAGACTAATAGGTAACATGTTTTCCCCTCTTCATGGCATAAAGTCACAGAGAAGCACTGAATTACTAGGAAAACACACATTTTCCAAGCCAAATGCATATATAAAGTGTACAGTCTTTATGCCAGGAAGTGTAAGAACCACCGTAAAGGAGCTTGCTTTTCAGTTTAAAGTTCTTTGCTTTGAGAAACAAATTGGTTTTGTACAAAATATTCTTGGGTGCTACAAAAACCAAGTAGAACAGCAAGTGATCATTGTGGAGAGGAAAATTAAAAAAAGGAACCGAACAATTATACCTACATTTCCACACAAGGAAAAGTGTATTATGTGTCCTTCAAACATGTAAACAAGTACACTTCTACCTTTGTGTTCCACATAAGATCTAATAGGCACATGAGAAATGCTATGAAATACCACACTGAATATAAGCAGGATTAATACTAGCAGACAGCAGAGGCTGCTTTGATGTATCCAGAGTGACCTTAAACAATTTGACACTAAAGTGAAAGGATGGCTTAGTGAGAGAATCTCAAGAGAAAGTAGAACAGTTTCTGAGCTTTAAAAAGTGCATGTCCTAACACCCAAGAATCTTTTCTGCACAGAAAAAGCTTAATAATCTGTTCAGGAAAAAAAACATCAAACAAAACAACAGAAACAAACAAAATCCCACAACATATCATGCTAACTATTAACAATAGATTCATAAGATCATAAAATAAAAGATTCTTACAGATTTAATATACATCTGCTGATCTAAAGTCCTACCAAAATACAGGAGTTCCAGTCAACTACAAAAGACCTTCGAAAATAGATGTCAAGAGACACTTGGGCAATATGTACTACTGGTGACCAGTCTATCCACAAGTAATTTTTTTTTTTTACATGTATTTATGCATTTTATTTTATGGACAGTTTATCCTGTATCCAGTATTTTAAAAATGTAAACATACTACACTTAATTATTTAACATTTAACACAACCTTTTCCTTTACCACTTGCTAATATATGAAAAAAAAAAAAAAGAATCCCAGTTTACAAAACAGATTACAGTAAGCTTTTGTGATGTACAATTACTTATATTTGGTCTGATAGATAACCAGCAAATTATTTAACTGTAAAAATAAGTTAACGAAATTGAATCGCAATAAGCAAGTTCAGAAACAAGTAAAAAAATTTCATAAAGTAATGACATGCGACAGAACAACCTAATCCTTCCTGAACCTTACTTAAAAATACATAAAACAATAACTTTTGAAAAGAATTACTGTGCTAATAATGGAACTATAATACAAGAAACACATTTGTAAAATCCAGTTTACAGGTGTGAGACTTGAGTAAATTTTAACTCATAGTAAATTCAGCCATTTTACTTCAAAGTTTCACATAAGAGATATGGTAATTATGCCAAACAAGTACTGTTGAAATCAACAATATGATTTTTACACACGTAACATTAGAAAGACTTTCTGGACATTGCAGATGCAGTTTTTGGTAAAATAACATCTTCCATAGTACTGTATACTTTTCTGCTTATCAGTGAAAATATTTTAAGACATATTAATGAAGATAAACCCCTTATTTGTTATAAATGGTACCAGAATCTTTGAACATTCTTGGTTTTCCCAATTCAATTTTCTTTAAATATTAAAATTGGACAAAAAGGTTCCTCAGTTCTGTATAGTCATAAGTTAACAACACAGTCTTAAAAAAAATATCCTTAAAATTGCTTCTCAGACTATATTTTGTAAATCAAGACAGTGAAAGCATGACTTGTATGGCAAAAAAACATCATTTTGACATTTCAAATAAAAAGTACAGAGATATGAAATAAAAGCTGACCACTAAGCTTTCCATTCACCAGTCACATATGAAAATCAAGAAGTTGATGTGTGCCTGGGGCAGGGGGGAAGACTTTCAGAAAGTTATTCAGCTTTTTGTGTAGTCACTATGAAAAATTATGCTAGTTTAATATAGTGCAGTAAAGCTTTCTGATAGTCTAGTACCTGGTCTGAGAATCTGCTTAAGATACATAAAACAAGAGTAGCAAAATACTTGCATTCTCTCCACTGCCGTTTAAAATCCAAATGTAAATCCCAATTCATCCTCTCACACCATGAAGCCTGAAGAAAATAAACCACAGACTCACCATACTATCTATCAGTTTGAAAAATGGACATCAACTGCTGTCAAAAAAAAAAAAAAAAAGAAAAAAAGGAAACTGACACAATACGTAAGAATATTTTACTATTGCCAAAAGGAGTTCTGCTCTTTTTTTAGTTGTTGCAAAACAATGGCTTGAACTTTTTTCCTTTGCATAGAGAGAATTACTTCTGAATGAAGCAAAACTTGCTGTGATCCTCCTGAGTTCCAGGAAGGAGTCCTGAGTGACTTTATTACTGCTCTGAGATTGACTTTTACAACACAGTCCTGTGGCTAATAGCTTCCAAAGTAATTGGAAAAATTTCCAAAGTATAGGAAAAATAGGATTAAAAAAATATTAAAATGCTGTTAGGTCTGGTCTAGTGTTCCTAGAAATTTAGTTTATCTTACTATTTGTCAGTTCTGCATGGAAGTCAACCCTTGTGATGTAACTCCATGCTAGCTTGCAATGCAGCGTGTCACAAGATGTTTGTGACTACTGCAGGAGCTCTTTAGTACTAGAAATTACTTAATACTTGGGTAAGGAAAAGAAAAGCATCCAGATAAAGCATTTCATTTTCAAGAATCTCACGCATGGGGGGAAAACATTCCCCAGAAACAAACCACACAACAAAGAAAAGCCAGTCTCATCTTCCACAGGAAGCACCTTTCTAAAGGAATTCTCTTTCTATCTGGAAATTCTCAGTAAGAAGCACAAAGGACATACCTCAAAGTAATTAAAGTACATTAGTACACCAATCTTCATAATCACGCAAGGAGTGGTAAATAAAAATGTCACAACTTCCATGAAGGACTTCTCTTCAGTTTAGGTGCTTTGGCATTGCTGGCAGAGCAAAAGAAATCACACAAGTATAGGCGATACTGAAAAACATTTGGTGATATCTTATCTGACAAATAACACACCCTGCAATCAGAAGCACAAATGTATTAAAATTAGAAAAAGTAGGGATGAGGATCTTGATAACCACCATTCAGAAACAAGATTTCTTGGTTCATATCTTCAGTATTCTCTGATCTAGAAATCTTCTCATGGTGGAAATGAAAGGAAAAAACTCAAACTCCTTAAGTACAAGCTCTGGCCTGTACTCAGACACTGGATCTACCGTCTCACAAAAAGAGACACTCTGAACTAAGAAAATTAGTAGAGGTTGGATGGAGGTCCAAACCATGTAAACTGCCTAACTTTCAATGCTTTCTCAGACTCACTTGAACAAGGCACAACATTTCCAATCCATCCACATCTCTAAGCAATTCTGACTGAAAATTTGATACCAGATAGAGGACTAACGGCACATTTCCTTGGATGCATCGTTCTCCTCCTCCTATAAATGAGAAGGATGAAACAGAATCCACTTCAGAAGAAATACTCTGACAAAAAAAAAAAAAGGGGGGGTGGGTGCTTGAGGAAAGGACAAAAATTGTCCTTATTTTTGGACCCAATAAGTCCTTGAAGCAGTAACAAAAACAAATGAGTAGTTAACAGACAACATATCCTTTTTAAAGCTTCATTCTGAGAATATTTGAGAACATCAGAGGGAGAAGCAAAACAGCAAGTATTTTAACATTACCATTATAATAAGTACTTAGTCTTCAGCTGCCCTGCTTCATAGACCTCACAAAGAGGACTATATTAAAGGCACTCAGAAGAAAAAACTCTCTCAGAGTTTCTACTACATGTCAGATTTCTATCAGACATTCAACTTTTTCAGACTTACTTTTGTGGAATGAAACCAACGCTGAACCTATCACTGGCAAGGAATCAGACATTTTAAGTCTCAGGGAAAGTTCTGACTCTAAACCATATGTTAGCTCATCTTCCCATTGCTATTAGAGAAAAAACCTAGAAACATCCAACAGAATACTCAGGTTTTTCCTGCACACGCCAGGAGCATGGATTCTTTAGGAGCAGGTAAGATTACACATTGACTCTGAGATTACATGTGCAGAAACCAAACTTTTCTATGTCCTTAGAAAGTCCAGAGAGCTACAAAATTAACTGCTTTATAGCCTTCAAGCTCCTCTTTCTTTTATAAAAGTTCTGTTCTTCCAAAAAGACCAGACTAAAATTGGATATGCAATTTCAAATCGGTGCTAATAACAGCTTTAGACATTAAATTATGTATCAGAACAATAACCTTTATTTTAAAAAAACCCTCTCAAAATTGATAAAGTGTATAACTACTTAAAGTAGGATAGGAAGGTACTGAATCATCATTTTTTCTATCATGTCTGCACACTTTGCTGTAACACCACCTTTCTAAGCAGTGCTTCAGTGCTTATTCTGAGCAGTACAACATTACAGGAGGAAACACAGAACAAGAGATAGAAGGTGGTTCCTCACCAAATCCATTCACATGCCACTTTATAAGTGGAACATAAAAGGATTTCTCACTTTCCAAACAACGTCCTGAAGTCAAACACTGAAGTTATAACACAGCAAGAGGCAAATGTCTCCTTCAAAGGAGTCATAAAAGATCCTTATGCACTACCTGAAAGAAACAAGTTTCCTATAATCTTCCAAATACTACTTCAGCACACACATACAGGGACACACACAGTCCCCTTTTGGCATCTTATAACAACTCCCAAAATGGAGTTCTCTGATGCAGGCTAGAAATTCAAGAGAAATCCACTGGGAACATTCTCACTCCACCTGGAAAATTATAAAACCAACTCATGAGTGCAAGTACTACTCTGAGGTTGACATGAAAAATTTTCCAGATAACCAGACAAGGTTACCAGTAAGATTTCCAGAGACTAACATAAAGGAAAAATAATTTATGTTTTCTTCTGGTGTATTGTGGATTCACAATTTGACCTATTAATAAAATCACTTTAAATATCCCCTCTATAAAAGGTAACAAGATAATCAAACCTGAAATTCAGAGGTAGCCATAATTCTGAAGACAGTTTTCCAGACAACAGAATGTTCCTGCTTATTTGCCAGTAAAATTAAATAGAAAAGGCTAATCTTCAAAATAAAAATATATTCTTAAGTCAAATATTTATGAAGCAAAGGTAAAAAGCTATCTCCAATGTGAAAAGTGAAAGCAGTAACTGGCTTAGGCATTAGGATACGTGTAGAGTTCCATGTATCTGGATTTTGCCATGCTTTGTCTGGTGTAAACCTGTTGAATTCCAGCTCTTAGGTCATCCCATATCTGGTCAAGACCAATCTGTTTAAGTCCATGTGGGTTCTGACTCCTATTCGATGACATTTTGTATTTCCTGTAAAGTCTTCCAGTGCAGCAATCTGAGATCTGGTTATTCCTCCATCAGAATCACAAGTCAAGTAACATTCTAATCTCAGTTGTAGCAATTCAGTGAGATATTCTCTACATGCAAAGAATGATGATTCCCAGGAAGATAATCTGCAAAAGAAAAATATACACATTATACAACAGTCCAAATTCGTTCACACTAGAGAAAAAGATACCAAGTTAATTACAATATTTAAAGAGATTCATTTACACAGATGTGAAATTCATGATGAGATCTGGAATACCAGAAACAAGGAACATAATTTTGCAATTCTGAAATCTACTACATAATGTGACTGTTAGTGCCCAGATGTCTCCAAAGTCTGTAGGTACTTAGTTCAGTGCTACTGACAACAAAAGGCTAATGCTAGTAAGAAAACAGTAAAATCCTTTCCAAACAGCAGACACTATCCTGCTAAGAATTGGTTCCTCCCCATATAACAGTAAAACCCTGGTATTTCCAAACAACTTGGTGTTCTGTGGAAGCTCACTATTTAACAGGCATCCTGATGGATATTCAGGATTAACCAGAATAAAAATACCTATTTCTCTTCAATTATCAATAACTCTTCCAGACCTGAGATTCTTACAAGTAACCTGAAAGTCCATGGCATTTTGGAGCAGAGGTTTTTTGGTTTGTTTTGTTTTGTTTTGTTTTATCGTTTGTTTTTTTTAAAATCTGGTAAAGACATGCTTACAGTAATTTCTTTGCTAAGTAAATGAATACCACTTGCTTCAAAGTCATCTTACCAGTAAGAGAATATGCAACCAATAATGGTGGGAAGAAAGAACTAATAGAACACACAGAATAAAGACTGCATGGATTTTGAATGGAAGAATAAGAAACTAAGAAAAATGCTCTACTCCCATGAGTGCCTAAGTGCCCAAAGTTTGGGAGGTAGTGAAAATATGGTTATCAATTCATAAGCCTCATGAAATGACAGAACAGGAAAACAGTCACCTGGAAAGAACTATTGAGAGCATTAAGCAGAGAAGATCCATTTTTACGCAATTCCTTAAAAACATTCTGCAATTTTAACGTCTCCTCCACTGTAGCAACAAAATTGATACCCAAAAATGGCAAAGGAAGTCAACACAATTAAAAGAATTAACACACATATAACAGAATTGTAAGTCTAAACCAACTTACTGCAGCCTCTCAATACATAAAGGGGGCTTTTAAGAAATATGGAGACTTTTTACCAGGGACTGTAGTGACAAGACAAGGGTCTTAAACTGAAAGAAGGAAGATTTAGATTTGCTTAGTTAAGAAGGAATTTTTCACAGTAAGGGTGGTGAGACACAGGAGCAGGTTGCCCAGAGAAGCTGTGAATGCCCCACCCTTGGAAGTGTTCAAGGCCAGGTTGGATGGGCCTTCGAGCAACATCATCTAGTGCAATAATGTGCCTGCCCAAGGCAGGGGGGTTGGACTAGATGATTGTATAAGGTCCCTTCCAGCTCAAGGCATTCTGTGCTAGAGCCCATTCACTGAAAAACTCAAAACACAGTGAAACGTGATGACTTCTTGCCACGCTTCTATAGACAACAATACAATTTTATGATAAACCTGTCCTGTAATGGAACCTGCTATCCAAGGCTCATGAACCTTTCTATAATTTCAAGCAGAGACCTGATAAATCCCATTATTTGCTTTTGCGCTTTGAACAGCAGAAAAATCAAGATATTCCTTCAGGCTCTGCAGTATGCTATAGGTGCTTTGTGATAGCCACTTCTAGGCTATTTCATGTTCCACTACAGGTTTCACATTGTTTTAAAGACAAAGTATTCTGTTATGCCCTCCCCCCCAATTGCTGTAGGAATTCTGTTCTGCCTTTTCTTCTTGAATCTAAATAGACCAGCTAAGATAGACAGTTCTTCAGCTTTTTTATTTGATGGCTGTCTTACTGCAGTAATATAAGTTACCACATCTCATAGTCCTTTACTATCCATCATCCAAAAGCATTTACATCTCAAACTCTACGTAAAAAAAGATTGTGACATAATAAAAATACTGCTACCTGAGCAACAAGTACTGTCTCATTTTAATCAATTTTAATCATATATAAACTGCTTCTGTACCTGATTTCTCTTTTTAAACAATCGACAATTAGGTGGAAAAACAAGAATTCAGTTAATATATATCCTGTAAAACATACACTTAATATTCAGCCTTTCCATTCTGTTTCCATAATTACAGAAAACTGGTTATTAAAGACACATGGGAATAATGCATCATCACGCTGACATGTAATACAGAGCACACCTTGTTTGTATTTAACTGCTTTAATTTCTGGAAATTGAACCTGCTGCAGTACTAATAATGATGAACTTCCATGTATGAGCAATGAAAGCCAGAAAGAGCAAAGGTCCACAAGCAGCTGTTCGCCTCTACTGCAGGAAGCACTCCATGCATGCTACTTACCCACAATTTTGGACTATGATCCTAAGTCAGCACTGCAATACAAAGCAAGAAAAATAATTCTGTGTCCACTATCCAGGAGAGAAGAAATGTTTTGGTTACTTAAATCTAGTAGTACTTGAACTCTTCACAGAAGCAAAAGAATACATAGTTATGAATCTACAAGTCTACTGTGACTACAGTATGTGTAAAAAGTAACTGACCATTACTCTCTTACTAATCTGCAACAAACAAGCAACCTAGAGTATGTTTTAGTAAAAATACTTTGGTTAACTAACACAAAATACTTCACTGCTGTATAAAAGTTCACAACAAAAGGCCAATCTTTCGCTAGCTAGCAGAAAGCATAACCACTACAGTAGTTCACAACAGGGCCAAGGTCCCTTGCCAGGCAGGCTGTAAAGAGAAGCGACAGCCAGGGCTTTAACTTCAACATCTCCCCAGGTGCTGGTAAAAGGCAGCCATCTTTCTGTCACAAGCCTGAGGTCACCAGCTGCCCAGCAGATGTGGAGTTTCCCCCCTCTGTGTCAATGGAAATCTTAAATTTTCTTCTCTAATTAAGTATTTCCTAGTTTTTATGTACTCTGATGCACCTACAGATACTACCTTTTCCCAGAGTCTTTTAAAATCAAGGTCTTACTCATTGACACTGCACTAATTTTCCGTCTCCTCCCCCTAAAGTAACACTGTATTTAAGTCAGGATGCAGCCATTAAAAACAATGCCAAAAAAGCTTAGGTTTTTATTTTCCCATTCAGTCCATTACAGAGAAATATTCTTTATAAACAATAAATTCTACTGCATTTGACATTTCCTCCCTATCCTTTGACTGGCATTCAATTTGAATTTTACACTTAAAGATATGAATACAGAATGATAGCATCGTATCACTAACTTCCTAGACTCAAATAATTCACTTCTTCCAGTTACTTACTAGTTAACACGGTTGGGAAATAAAGCAATAGATGAATAATGCTATAAACTGCAACTTTTTTTTTTTTTCCCAGATTTATGCCTGTGCAGAAAAACAGAAAGGCAATTATTAGTTTATTGCCTTAAGAGGAGTAAAGTTTCACTACATCAGAATACTTTAACTACAGAAATATTTCTAAAAGCAACCATTTGTACAGTTGCACAGTTATACTAAGCTATGGTGTTACATGTGTAAGATAGAGGAGTCATCAAGGCTTTGTTACTCAGCACAGATATTAGGATGGTGGAAAAGACTGCCCAGGGAGGTGGTTAAGGCCCCATCTCTGCAGACATTCAAGGTAAGGCTTGATGGGATTCTGAGCAACCTGATCTAGTTGAGGATGTCCCTGCTTACTGCTGGTGGGGGTGGACTAGATGAACTTTAGAGATGACTCCAACACATTCATTCTATGGTTATACACAAACACCCACTGAAAATACAAAATTCTGTTTCATGTGAAAAGCGTAGTTTTCAAAACTATGTTTGTGATTCACACACAGAAAACCTCTCCTAGGCCAACAGTTCTGGAAGGTAAAATCTGGTCCACAGTAGCTACACTGAATCTCCTTACACAACATCCTGATTGATAAACTTATAAAAAGGGAAAAAAGAAAGTTAAGAAGTCTACAATTTCTCAGTGCCCAGGCTGTGCACAACTGGCAAGAGCAAGGCACCGTTCCAAGAACCATGAATAGCTACAGGTGAATTAAAACCTCAAACTTTTACATCAGTGAACACTTTATAAATGTATTATAAATTTATAGAGTACATTTATAAATGTATTATAAATGTACATCAGTACATTTGTGTCATGTCCCAGAGTGCTGCTGGCAGGTCTGTGCACAGGGTGCTCTTGAACTGACCATCACTGTGCTTTCTCACCCAAACAGATCAAACTTGCTGGTAACCTCCTTCATGGACAGGACCATCTATCTGCCCAAGTTTCAACATGTGCTCTAGCTCTGAACCAGAGAACCCAGACTTCATTATATCTTCAGAACCAACTATATTTACAAGAAAAAAAAAAATTACCCATGCAGTTTCCAGCTGACATATACACAATTTGATGCAGCAATATGGCAACGTTCAGCAACATCTTATCCTTCAAGTCTGCATTCAAGCACTGCAATTAAAACACTGTCAAACAAACCCCATTTCTGCCCATGCCAATTGTCAAAATGAGGCCATATTTCTGCCAAAACTTTAGACAACCTTGAAGGATAGAGGGAAATGATACTTTCATTACTGGGGGGGACAGGACATGACACAGCTCATATGCAAGGAAACACATCACACTGCAAAGGTGGTTTTGTTTTTACTGACTGTCTTAACAACAAACAGTATTTCTTTTAGCTAGCCTATCTGAGAAAAATTATGTGTATGCCAAATGAGGCCTATAATAAAATCTGAAAGTTAACACTACTTTTATCCAAAATACATAATAAAACCCACAAGATTTACAGCATCTCAAGCCATCTGCTGAAGCAATTATTGCATTTTTATGCCCCAATACAATGTAACTTTCAAGTTCACAGCTCCAAGGCCTAAGTATCACCTGTTGTTCCACCACAACCACTTATTTCTAAACTACAGATTTCAAGATAGCTTACTTCAGATAGAATTTGAAGTTGTTGGCTTCTTGGCCCTGTATGAACTTGAAGGTTCAGAGCAAGTTTTTCAAGCTGACCCAAGAGCACAGATAGCATTTTTTTAAAAAAAGACATCATAGAGAGCCACATGATGTAGACTTAGTAATTTCCAAGTATTTTATCGTTTGTCTAGTTTCAGACATGAGAACATTGTCACACCTAATCGTGTGAACTAAGGTGACCAGATTTAATAATACTAAAACCAAACATGCTAGAAAAGAAGCAAGTTTCACTAACAAGTTATGGTGGAGTGAACAGCTATAAAAATAATTTCGAAGACCTTTAGTTTTACAAGATTTCCAAAGTTTACAAGTCAATAGTTTACAAGTTACAAAGTTTACAATTAAGAGTCAGAATTTCACATCTGCCTCAAATCCATTTTCTAAAACGGAATGCAAGTTTCCCAGTAAGAAAAATACAGAAATTCATTTGGACACTGGCTGCAGTCTGACATCTTTTGTAAAGCTTGGTTCAGTGACCATGTTCACTTAAATGGACCCTGCAAGCAAAATATCAGCTCTGTGCTGAAATGATAAAGCACAATAGATATTTAATCTTTGTCTTCAAAAGACAAGAAAAAGGAGCAAGTTTAATATAGCTGCACACTTAAAATTGCAAGATGAAACTCTTCCCTCCCCATTTTTCCAGCCTGACTCCTCTACCTTATTTATCCTGCTCTCCTGTTACTCTATTTCAGTAAGTCTGATCCAGCAGTTGAACAGATTGTATTCATCAAACAGCAACTTTCAATAAGGTTCTCAACCAGTTTTACTCCCTCAAAGTCTCTGCTACCTCCACACTGAGCCAAGGCAACTATTAAGCTTGTTTACCCAAGATATGAGATACTGATTGAACCAACACCATGACACAAACACACAAAAAGTATTTTCAAAAAATAATCAGAAACACAATAAACACTACCTTTGTTCTAACACAAGTTGTTTGCTTGTTTTTATACTACTTTAAAAAGAACTTAAGATACTGGATGCTGGTTCACATTCTAGCTCACATAAATTTCAAAAGTGCTACAGCTGAAGTGACCCTAAAGTATTAGTATCAAAATATTTGGCAAGTTTTTGCTTCACAATAAACAACAAAAGCACATCTATTGTTTTTGGTGTTAGGCTTGACACAAAACATACCAGAAAAGAAACCAAACCTCTTTTGCAATAAAATAAGTAAACTTAGTATTCATATATCCTCTTTTAACAAACATGGACAGTTTGGACACTGCAAATGAGCCATCCTATCAACCAGGCTTAAGATTCCTCTCGCAGACATGCAAACACACACCTTTTGAAAAGACATGTAAATGCAAAGTACAGAGTTGAGAACAATGTATGTCCTCCCTCCACTGCCAGTTAGCTTGTAAGATACCATCTACATGACTAACCAGATATAAGTACTGCAGCAGAGCAGGGAGACATTTAAAAATTCTTATTGCTTTCACCTTTTACCTCTTCACCTTTACAGTTTAAGAAGCTACTTCTTTGAAATTATTTTCCAGGTTGAAAAGCGTCTCTCAAATCCTAAAGGACTCAACCTCCATTCTAGCACACATTTATATCTGATGGAGTGGAAGAGGAAAGAGAAATAATTCTATTTTGTCTCTATAATCACTTGCACTCACAATTTATGATTTCAAGGACACTTTTTACATCCATGTTCCTGCAAATTAATTATTTTGTGTTTACTTGACTTCAGCTGAAGTTACCACCATGAACTCAAAATTATAATGTAACATAGCTTAGTTGAGCCATGGTCTCACATGAAACACTTTCGAACACTGACACTCCTGTCCAGAAGTATTTTAGGTCGCTAAATATACAGACTATAATCTAGGCAGACAGTTTATGCATGTAAAGTGACTCAATCCTTAAAGCAAGACTAGAGGCACACATGTCCTTAGCTCTTTACATGCTACAAAGGTGCAATTAATCAACACCTAGAGAATCTGCCTATAGCAGACATTTCCACTGTACCCCAGCAAAATGAAACCATTTTTTTTACTATAGTTGTTATTCCAGAAATCATATCAGTACCAGGAGATAAATACTAGAATCTTTTATCCTTTTTCAAAATAAAAAATATTTAAGAGACAAATTATGCAAATTACAATGTTCAGTTCCTCTGTAATATTACAAAACACTGAGTCACATGTAGCATAAAAAGCTTTAGCTCATCTTACTTTCAAGAGAGTTAAATTCAGTTCATCTCATTACGTGAAAAAGGTAGATGTACACATGTACACACTCCTCCCTTCTAAAAGATGGGTGGTAAAAGCATTCTGCACAGCATTTAAAAAAAAAAAAAAAGAGAAGAGTAGAAGCAAGTATGCTTCCTTTGCCAGTAGTTTAATACCATGTTGTGTAAATTTGGAGTAAAGTTTGAGCAGTTGCTACTTTACCTCCCCGACAATACCTTCATTCAGGGTTTCAGTGTTCTTCCTACACTTCCTCTACACGTTACAGATCTGATCAATGATATTTAAAGCACTATAAGGAAAAGACCCCTACATTACTTACATGTACCAATGATAGAGTTGCCAGCTAAAAATAAATAAATAAATATATTAAAGCCTGGATGTGTTCTACACAGCTAGAGAGACAGTTAAATTCACCTTTATTTTCAAATTCAGACAGAATATGTGGAAGTAACTCAGAACTGCAGTTTTTATACTTTTTTTTTTTTTTAACTTAAATTATGCATGGTCATGTTCACTAAGAGCCTTTTTAACTGGCATGATTTTAATTTGGATGCTGGATTACAGGGATTTTTCCAAAACATAGATGTTTATTCCTCAGAAAAGCACCAACAAAATTTGTGTGCCACTTTTTTTCACTTCTCTTTGCCTATTCTTATTAGTTCTTTAACATTCTTCCTCTACTTCTTATATCAGCTTTACCCTTGTCTTCCTTAAGCAAACAATTCCTGAAACTTTTTTTTTTTTATCTGCTGTCTAATAAGCAGAGACTAGGTCTACACTAGACAAGGTTTGATGATGTTTCTACACAACCTAACTCCCTTTTGCACTTACAGCTGAATTAAACTTCGGTCAATATTTGCAATTCTGCCAACAAGCAAAGTTACATCAGCATCAACTTTGCAAATAATGTAAAGGACTATATTCTTAACACTACTATACAGGTAAAATTTAAATTTGTTCAGGTTTTCTTTCACCATCTCTATGAGAATTCACTTCTTTCACTGTTAAGTAATCCTTATGTACAAAGTTTGTAGGCTGTACCTAAACCAAAATGCCCTTTCTAACTTGAGGTCTCTGGTTTTCCTGTGCCACAAACAGGATGCAGACCCTACAGTGTATTTTAACTGAGGCTGCAGTAATAAGCTTCATAGCTTCTTAGAACACTGATCATGCTCAGTTCTTACACTTTGGAAAAGAAAAGGCTGCAGACTAGGAAGAGAGCAACACTGTGCAGAGAGAATCAAATCAAGATATGAGTGCACTGAAGGGAAGGAAGAAAGCAAGCTTTACACAAGACAACAGGCTTCAAGTATTTCCACACTCTCTCTCACTTAAATTATATACAGAGACACCCCGCATGAGGAAAAAACAAAGCAAAACAAAACACAAAACAACCATCAACCACAACAATACCAAAAAAACCCAAAACAAATCACCAAAAAAAACAACAAAAAACACACATCAAAACTTAGCCAGTTTAGAGACCTTAATAATCCTGCAAGGACAACACTTACAATATAATTGTTTTTCCTGAAAGCTCTTACCAGACATCAAATCTTTAACTAAATCAAACTTAATAAGCTAAACCACCATGATCCTACTGATCTCCACCAATAAAATCTTGGTAGTCTTACAGTCCACTTCAGACACAGGATGATCTCTAACAAAACCCATAGGGTAAGTCCCTGAACCCTAACACAAATCCTCCTCCATTATAACAGCACTTAGTGCACCACAGCTTACACTTTCCTACTGATGTGTCAGACACAAACAGGGATTTTCACCTGTAATAGTGTTTCCATACAAAATTTTCTAATGTTCTAGCAAATTTTTATTCAGTTTTGACTTCTAATTACTGCAACTGCCTGATACAGAAGTGAAACAGTTTATCTTGATTTTGTAGAAGTTAAAATTGATGCACAGCCACACTTAAATCCTGAACCATTTTTAAAGCCAATGCTGCATTATAACCTAACCATTAAGCATAGATATTTTGATTCTATACTACTCCTATTAGTGATGGCACTCTGGGAAAGGCACACTTTCAGAGATAACAAAACTTTTCCAAAGTTATCTCTGAAAAAAGCACAGTAAAAACACAACTCATTGTCTTAAGAAAATGCAGAAATTTTTTAAAAGTGTTTTCAATTTACAGTGAATATTTTATCCTTTGGGTACCCAGAAGCAAGCAGAATGTTTGCCCATGGCAGCATTATCATGGAAAGCAAGATGGAAAGACTAGCAGCTGACAAAACAGTACCTGTTTCCTATAACCCTCTTTTTTCACTTCAATTCAGTCCTCTAAACTTCAGATAAAAATTTCACCACAGTCTCCACTGCCATGAGATGAGAGGAGCTAGCAAATTTACATATGAAATTAAATTTAAATTACAGAGCAAAACAGGGTGAACTCAGGTCACACCAGCATCCTTACTGCTGAACTCTAATCCACATTAAGATACTGCCCAACCTTAAACACACAGAGTAAGAAAAAGCCAAATTGCATCAGATGCAAATTAAAAATACAAAGAAGAAATTTCTGATTTAAGCTGGGACTGAAATTGCATTCCTAGTAACCCAAATTCTTGTAGCCCCCTGCTTAAAAAAAAAAAAAAAAATAACACTTGACTACCTTGTACATTAATGAATTGAATACATCTGGGTGCCAGTAACAAAGCCACCAGTATCACCATGAAAATGAGAGAAGCATGTGTGTGTCTTCAAAAAGATCAGTATGTTACCAAAGCAGAGTGAGCAGCTGTTCCCACTGCAGAAACTTTCGATTGTCACCATCCCCAACAATCTATAAACGAATAGCTTCCATTTCTTCTTCAAAGTTACACCAAGTTTGGGACACACAACAACATTAACTAGAGCAAATCTAAAGAAATCCAAAGACAAGGAGTATTTGTCACCTTTACATACTTCTGACAAAGAAAAACAGAAGCCAACAGTATTGAATTGATATTCAAATCTAGTGCATAACTACAAAGACCTCAGGGAAAATGTATTTGATCCTTTGTTCTTAGGACTGATGTCAAGCAATGCTTTGTACTTTCTAGACCAAGGTACAGCAATGAATGTTCCAACTACAAAACTAGAATAATCAAAAGGGAGATAAAGAAGAAAATGAATCAAGAATGATTTTTTTCTGAGTTTTTGGAAAGAACATCACATCAAAGTCATACTGCTTATTCAAGAGTCACGGGTTTGGGTTGGACCTTAAATATCATCTAGTCCCACACACCCTACCACTGGCAGGGACATCTTTCACTAGAGCAAGTTACTCAAAGCCCAATCCTACTTGGCCTTGAACACTTTCAGGGACGGGTATCCACAACCTCTCTAGCAAACCTGGTACATTTTCTCACCACCCTTATAGTGAAGAATGTCTTCCTTTAATCCAATCTAAATCTAGCCTCTTCCAGTTTAAAAACATTGCTCCTTGTCCTGTCACCACATGGCTTGGTAAAAAAGTCACCATTTTTCTTATAAGCTTCCTTCAAGTATTGAAAGGCCTCAGTAAGGTCTTCCTGGAGCCTTCTCTTCTCCAGGCTGAACAACCTCAATTCTCCCAGCCTTTCTTCATATGAGAGGTGTTCCAACCTTCTGGTCATTTCTGAGGCTCTCCTCTGGACCTGGCAGGTCCATGTCTTTTTTGTACTGAGGACTCAAGAGCTGGATGCAGTATTCCAGGTGGGTCTCACAAGAGCAAAGCAGAGGGCGAGAACCACCTCTCTTAACCTGCTGATTATGATTCTTTTTACCAGTCCAGAATACAATTGTGAAAGAAGGTAGGGCAATTTTGAGGACAAAGTGTAAGAGATCCCAACACTGGCAAAAATTTACATATGACTTTATATCAGTTTCCTGAAGTACAAAATTAAATTTGTATTTTCCTGTTTCACAGTAGCCTTCATTCATTTTTTTCAAGGTTCACAGATATAGAAGGATTTGAAAAATGCTATATTAAATAAAGGGGAAGGTAATAAATGTTTGGTTTATTAAGAAAAAATAAATATTTCAACCTGTATCATTTATAAGGATTGGTGAGGGAGCAACATGAAGCAGTTTACTGTTGTGCCATCAGAGGTCCCTGGATAAATAGAAAACTGTCAGAAAATTACCCACCGGGACGATTATTTCCTAAATCAGTGCTTTTCCCAGCAGGTGTACTGCAACTACTCCCCGATTTAACCTCGTGTAACTACTCATGATGTATATTGCAACAAGTGTTTAAATCTGACAGTTTTCTATGTCCATAGTTACATTAAAGGCTACAAATTACAGCCCTACAGCAGGGCATATCAGCTCAGGACAAGTTTATTACCAAGTCATTTAGTCATGTCTGCAACACGTCTGAAATGCAACATTGTAGTAACACCAACAGTCAATCTGGAGTAGTTCTCGCATTGAAAAAACCTAAAACTCTTATAGTAGCAAGTTACTTATTAGACAAGATCAACGGCTCTCCATTTTTAATTTTTCAACTGTTACAGTTTCTTGCCTTTACCTTACTGGAAATATTCCTTTAACAAGGGAAACTGAATGGTCTACTTGACAAATTAATAAAAAATTTTAAAATTAATAATTCAAGTTTGTGTACTGTATAGTTTACAACTTTTACCTAGGCCTCTAAATATTGATTCTAACAACCATCGCTTTATATGATTATGTTGAAAAATAGAGTAATTGGAAGTTTTTATTCATTTGCTCTCAACAAATAAAAGCCAATGCTAGAACTTAAGTATTCTGTTTAAAGCAAGTTCATGCATTCCTAAAACACATGCAGAACTTCCAAGACCAAATTTTCCACACCCTCCTTTCTTCCAGCTGTGTCAGCCTCCTTACAGCAGGAAGACTGCATCAACTTGCAGGCTGCTGGAACAGCCCATGCATGTCCTCCTAAGATGCCGACCAAAGTGGGACACCTACACTTTTTCACTCCTGATGCACACAGACAGACCCTGTTGGACTGCCCTGATCCAGCCACCTCACACTTTGACCTGATCCTGTCTTTGGCAAATTAGAAAATCCTGGTTGAAAAGTGTAGTACGCATAACACTGGTATCCACCTGTAACATACTGACAACCTCTTACTAGGACAAAGCTCTCACTTCATGATACAAATTTGTGATGCTGAGAGTAGAAGAAGTATAAACAGAACACCTTTAAAGCTGTTCCATCCACCAGGATTTTTTTATTTTTTTTTTTTATTTAATTTTTATTTTCAAAACCCACAAACTTCAATGTCAAGAGAGAAGACTCCAGGTATACCCAGTTCACGCAACCACTTGACACCCAGGATGACACTCATCACTATGCTGGGTCCTACTGAAATAATTATAACCACACAAAATGAGGCACTACTTGAGAAATGCAACAGGTGAAAAGCAGTATTTGGAGATCTTAACCCGTAAGTTGTAAGACTTTTAAAGCTGAATATCCAAGATAACTTTCTCAAAGGACTCTGTATTGTTTTCGTAAAAGAACAGCTTGAATGCAAAACCTTATGCCAAGACTAAGCTAAATTCAAAAATGTCACCCCCAAATCAGTATGCAAATAAAGGTATTAATCAATTTAGTGTAAAGTAATTGAAATGATTTATATTAATGTGATTTTCTCATACCAACACTCTAAGTAACAGGCCCAAGTTACAACACAAATTCAAACCAGTATAAAAAGCGACTAAGGTGGAAGAAGAATCATTTAGCTAAACCAGCAGAACTATTTTATCTGCCAAGGAATGGGGTGCACATGCCTAATTTAGGTGCCTAAACAAAGAAACTCTTCGCTACATGACCCCTGGATAGGCACTGGAAAGTTTCCTCCAGAGAAGTAATTCAGATCAGAAACCTATCTCAAGTTGCTCTGAGCCGCTGATGAGTTACTGGGATCTGTGTGCACTCAGCTGAGAAAATAAGAAGCTGTTAACACTAGGCACTGAATCCAGATTCTAGAGTTAGGTGTATAAATCTATCCAAAGACCAAATGCATTCCTCACACCTCCATGGGACAGCTACACCACGGGTTTCAATTGCACCTCAAATATACGGTGAGGACTGTGAAACACAAGCAACATTAAGAACAAAAGCAACTAAGACAGACATAAAATAAGAAGCTGGGCAATAAATACTGAGAAACAAGGCAAGTGGCAAAGCAGATGGAAAAGACTTCTTTCTAACAGTCACTAGCAGAGACACAAAGTGTCAGTGCAACACAGACACCTAAACATCAACACACAACAATGCAACAGTTCACTGTGAATATCCCTGGAGTAAAAAGTAAGCACCATGGTACCCATCTTACTACTTGCCCCAAGAAGATGCATCTCAACCACACTCCATATCAACTAAATACTAATTCACAATATGGTATTACAAACAGTATTTGGCCTCATTTAAGTTACATGGCCTCTAGGTCTTTCTGGTCCCCACAGAGCAGTCCTCCTAGTCCTGCCAGAAGGATTTCCAAGAGAAATTTAGTTGGCTTTTTTTTTTTTTTCCCCCCTCTGACTAGCATCAGGGTATCCGTGTGTATTAGGGGAGGGGTATGATTGTATGTGAATGCATCTACTGGGGGAAAGGTGGTTGAGGATGTCAGCAACAAAAAAAAAAAAAAGAAAACCAAAATAAAGTAAAAAAAGTAAGTAAACTGTTTCCTCTTGGTGCTGACTGACAAGTCATACAGATAACCTAGGGTTAAATTAATTTCTCCTCAAAGGCACAGGTGAAGAATTCAAATACAGAGTGGGGGAAACAGCACGTGAGTCTACAAAAGAAAGAAGTATGTGGAAAGGAAACAGTATTAGCAAAGATCATAAGAAAGCTTTTAATGACAATAAGATCAGAAGGGGGAAAAACAAACCCCAAACATGGTGAAGAAAATAGTTACTGAGAGGGAGAAAACTGAAAGGAGAAAGGTAATAGGGAAATAATGATGGTGATGGAATATAACCTGAAGAGGAAATAAGAAGAAAAGAAAAAGGATCCCAGTAAGGACACTGTTAGCTTTCAGTGGCAAAGTTACTGGGAAGCAAATGAGATTATTATTTCTAACAACAAAAAAATAAGTAAATGCAGGACTAATGATCTGAAGGGAGGCAATAAATGCACAGACAGATAAAAGGTTACACAGGACATGTTCTCTGGTAAGGCCACAACAGTAGATGGCAACAAGGAGAAACATGATGCAGTCTGGATGCTG
Organism: Chloroceryle amazona; assembly: GCA_027560015.1. Taxonomy (NCBI): domain Eukaryota; kingdom Metazoa; phylum Chordata; class Aves; order Coraciiformes; family Cerylidae; genus Chloroceryle; species Chloroceryle amazona. Next base: position 47,220 of record JANHFX010010781.1, on the reverse strand, counting down.
AGAGAAACCTGGACAAGTTGGCAAGAAAGAGCTGTGGGAAATATCCCCCAGAGGCCACAGTGGTACTGGGGACACAGGGGGATTTCTCTAGGTACAATCAAACAACTCGTAGATAGACTTGAGTATCACTAGGGCTCTGTAGATGACTGGCACAGAAGAAGGTGAAAGGAGGCAGCACAGAGAAGGGCAGAAAGCAGCTGCATACCCGAAAACAGCTCCCAGGGAGGTTATGGACAAAAGCTCACGGGACCATGAAAGCAGAGGCCTGGGACGGCTAGGATGGGCAGTCCCGGGGCCGGCAGGTCGAGGGCACGGCGCTGCGGGAAGAAGGGCCGAGGGACAAGGGTTTAAGAACCCACGGGATAAGAGCGAAGGCTGGGGCTGCCACCAAGGCGGCCTCGGCCACGCGGGGGCCGTGGTCACGGGGGAGGGCAGGGAGGCGGAAGGGAGGGCCAGGCCAGGCCGGCATGGGGAGGGAGAGGGCAGGCCGGCCGGCGGGCAGATCCGGCGGGGCTGGGGCAGCCGAACAACCGGCGGGGCGGGCTCCCGCGCCCCCTCCCCGGCCCGGCGCGGAGCCCGGCTCGGGGCCGCGGCCTTTGACCTCCGCGGGGCCCGGCGGCGGAGGCAGCGGCAGCCGAGCGGCCGTGGGCGCTGGCAGGCCGTGGCCCCGCGACTCAGGTACGGGAGGTGCCTTCTTAATTTTCTGGCATCATCTCTGACGTCATGTGGCACCCTGTTTGTCGGCGGCCGTGTCCCACCCCAGCAATGGCCGCATTTTTGTGGCAGGTGAAGTCATTCCCACGTAAAGCCGCTTAAGGTGCGCTGGGGCCGTCAGGGGGGCAGGTGTCACGTCCGCAGGCTGTAAACCAGGGTATCTGGACGCCCTGGCATTAGGGCAGCCCCCGTTTGTGTCACAGAAAGTGGGCGATGCCGCACGGTGTCCTGGCCCTTGGCGTAACGCGCGTGGGAAAAATGCTTCTCGGAGAGCATTTAAGAGAGGGCTTCACTCGGAGGTAATTTCTGCCTTGGCTAAAAATGGTGTTTCTAGAGCTTTTTGAAGCAGCGCTCCGTAACTTTCAATGGAGTGTAAAGACAGACAGTATTTGCTGGCCCATAGTAGTTCTGTATCCCCTGGAAAGGGGAGAGGAACAGCATCATTTTCTGAATCAGAATATATTAGTACTCCAGAAAGCAGATCAGAGGTGATACTAATTCTCCTTAACATCCAGATGTGCTTCATCAGGGTACATTTGACTTTCAGACTTGCATTTGCGTTCTCTTCAAGAAGAGAATATTTTTGCTCTGTTGTATATCATCTTTTATTTGACCGTTCTTCATCTTGGCACACTGAACAAAATAAGCTTTGATGCTCTCTGAGATGAGAACAAGACATTCTGCAGATGTGGTGTTTAAAAAAAACCCCACCAAACTCCAAAGAAACAACAAACATCGGAGGCAAGTTAGGTATGCTTGTTCAGTTCTCTGATCCCAGTTGGCTCCAGTATGGTGATAGGCATGTCTACTGAGTATTTTAAACAAATGATTTTAAAATACATTTAGAAAAATCAAAATTTTCTATTTAGGTTTTGTTGGCTGCTGAACTTGCAAGCTGTCACCTTCTATTGCCCTGGGTATTTTTGGAGCTGACGTGTGGTGTGAAATAGCCTCCTGAAGGGAAAACGCTGTGTAAACGGTGAAAACTGAGGCTAAATAGATTTTGAAAGTACAGGTATTCAAGGTGAGAGGGCAGACAGAAAGCTATGTGTTATTTCTTCTGTTTTTTTTTTCATGCAGGCTTATTTTTCTTATCAGCCTAAAAGGTCCAGCTGGAAAACGATGGTGGGTGTACTTCAGATACATTGGAGTCACTTCACTTTGCCATTAGCTGAAAAAGCACCACCTCTTACTGTGTCTGTAGCACCTTGGTAGAAATCAGCAGTGGCTTTGGTGTAGTTTGCATTGGTTGGTAACGGGATTCGCTCTCAATGCGTGTGTTCCTCAAGTGTAAATCGACGCTGATCCTGCTGCACTGAACAAATGCCCAAGCAAAGGCCATTTTGAACAAGTTAACTGAGAATTGGTTGGCTGAAGTTTGATGGCTTACCCCAAATTCCTTTAGAGCAGTAGTTCTCTAATAGTTCACCTTAGCATTACAACATCAGTTACCACAAGTTATACGGGACTTAAAAGTGATTTCAGGGTTCTTTTTGACATCCAAGCGGGAAGACTCTGAAATCTTCATCATGCAAATCGTCCTGTAGCCTGATGGCTGTCAGAGTAACAAATCCACACCAGCTATACCCACTTTGTCACTTGCCCAAATGCCAGTTCACAGTGAGTTACAGGAGCTCTGTGTGCTACCCAGGCAGCACAGGGATCTGGGGAAGGAGGACTGGTTGCTTAATGCCATTATATTTTTGGTGCTGCACAGAAAGCAAGTCCTGAATCCCAGTTTTCTGGATTAAAGCTGAAAATCATCCTGCAGTTGCATACAGGCAAATAAAGCTGACACCTGAATGGGGTACGCTGAAACTAAAGCTAAAGGTCGATGCTTTGATTGGGAAACAACTTGTGTGAAATCAATCAATTTATTGCAGTTTAATATGAGTCTTTTCCTCTGCAGAATGCTTATCACCTGTAACCAACATAAACAGTTTTGACTTTTTAGTATGTATTTCAATTCCTAAGTTTCTTGTTGACTACAAAGCATCCCTCCCGAGCATCTGACCTAGTTTCAGGCGTCAAAAATGCACCCAAGTGCTGTGCATACAGAGAGGCTTTTGGAGCCTGCTGTTGAATGTATTTGGAGAAACTTCCAGTAGAGGTTGTGTTTTGGTTTTTGTTTTTTGGTTTTGTTTCTTTTTCTTGTGTGTGGGTGGGTTTTTTGTTGTGTTTTGTTTGTTTTGTGTTGGTTTGGGTTTTTTTTTGTTCATTTGTTTAATTTGTTTTTGTGGTTTGGTTTTGTTATTTTTTTTTTTAAAAAAAGGATTGAATATTATAAAGCTGTTTTTAAAAAAAAAAACCATTCTAAAAGAACTCCCTGCATCACAGATATTGGAGAGATCTTTTTGTTGGTGGTTCAGTTTGTGTGTGTTGATTTGCTGCAAATGTAATAGTATCAATTAATTCCAGCAAAGCTATTGCATGTGTATGAATATATGAATAGTCCCAGAAGATGGTGACGTTTTGATGCTGATGTACACCCAAAAATGTAAATCCTTGTCATGAAAACATTGTCACCTACTCCACATCATAAGATAATGCTCTTGCCTCTGAGAAATGATCCAGAAATAGGTTTTAAATGTACTAACAACTTTTCATTAACAAACTTAATTTCATTTAAAAAAAAAAAAACAAAACAAACAAGCCTAAGCCACTTTGTTTACTGTTCTTGATGCTCTCTACAAATGGATGAGACTTACAGTTCTTTCTCCCTTTAAAGAGCCAGGACCTGTCCGTGAACTTCGTTTGGCATAAGCAAGCAGATAGACCAGAATGAGCACAACTCCGGAGTGTTAATAGGTGAGGAGAAACCCAAGATGATAACAATAACTGAAAACCTTTAGCTGGTAATTGAATAATGAGAATACTCTTCTGACTCTGGGATTTATTTTCAGACTCAGTGTTAGGGAAGAATTATGTAAGAAATGCTCAAAAAAAAAAAAAGGGAAGTTAATTTCTTGTTTCTGCTCACTCCTGGTGAGTTGACAGTGTTGCAGTGCTGGTGTATGGTTCAAATGTCAGTTTGAATTTAAGAAGTGTGATCATGCTTGTGTAATCTTGCTTTTCACCAAGTATTTTCAAGGTTTTACAGAATATCAAATCTGCCAAGCCTATTTTTCTTTTTAAAACAAACCAACGCCCCCCCAAAAAACCCGCAACCTAAAAATCTCATCTTCTGCAGAGATAAACTGGCAGGAAGAAAAACCCCTAAAAATTTCAATTTCTTGCATTATTGCCATTCCTGAGACTGACTAAATTAGCTACTGATTGGGGCACAGAAATGGAGCCAGTAGATTGATACAACCATTACATTTGCTTTGGGATGGTCTCTTTATTTCCTGCACGCACGTAGGCCGAGGATTTATTTGTTTGGTTTTTTTTCAGAAAGCCCATTTTCTGTGTTATGAGGGTAACTCACCAATACAGAAGCAACTCCAGTAATTAACTCTGTTTATGATCCTGACCAAACTCTGAAACTTTCTGACTCAGTTTATCCTTCTATAAAATTAGTTGACTGCTTCACAAGGGTGTTAAGAAGTTTAATTAAAGTGCAATTGTTTTGCCTCTGAACTCATCCAGGTCCTGATTCAATGCACACTGAAGTCAGTGAGGACTTTTAATTAATTTAATTGAGCTTTCAATAAGTACACAAGTACGTGCACCCGCGTACGCTTGAAGGAAATGTGACCTAAATTTTTGCAGCAGGGTTTCTGTAAAGAAGCAGCATAAATACCAATCCAGTTTAAGGTAAGCTACCTATGGAAGGCTTTTTGTAGAAATGAGGAGGGGATAGTGCAGCTGCAGGGATCTCTGGGGCTGTACTAATGTCATTTTAATCGAGTCTCCTGACTTGGCGCGTGCCGGATCCTACATGGAAAACTGAAAATTTCATTGTGTCCTGGCAGCTTGCTCAGTTGGTCAGGGGAGGCAATATCAGGTTTCAAAATCAACACAGTTAACTGAATGTTTATGCAAAAATGATCGGCCATAACGCACTTAAAATATAATTGACTTTAAGAGCTGATGCCAAATGGTGAAAAATAGGAGCATTCACATCTGTTCAGCTGCTTTTTTCCAGGGATGTCTGTAGATGCCAAATAATACTCCTTGGTTTATATGGAATTCGTGAAAGGTTTTGCTTAACTTCAGAGGTCAGAACCATCAGGTTTTTTAGGCAGAACTTTTATCGTTGCAAATTTGGTCAGCAGCTGCAGGGGACTCAGCAAAATAAACCTTTCATAATCGCATAAAACTTTGCGATGGCTTTCTTCATATTTCCCTGACATGCTTAGTTCACTAGCTCTTACAAAGTGTATTTAAAGCTTAAATAAAATTCTGTGCACTCAATAGCATGTGTGTGGATTGGCACCTGGTTTTTAATGCATCTATTTCATTGTTCTTAGTAGCTGCAATTTTTGACGTAACTGCTCTAAGCTCCTTCCTTTTATCGAGGCACTAAATAAAGATGTACTGAATTGTACTAACGGTTTGGGCAGTGCAGAAATTGGTCTGTCTGCAAATTCAGTAATTCTCTTTCCCCTTTCTGCCTTATCCTGATGGTTGTTACATGGTCTGGAATTGTACAGTAGCTTGAACTTGTTGAAGGGTCAGCCATGTGTTGAGTGGTGTTACTGGTCTCTGGGCTAACACCTTTTGTTATTATCAGTGTATGTTGGAGTTTGATTAATTAGAAGATGGATTGTTGCATCTCCCATTCTTAGGGGAGCATTTACCATTTGTCCTCTGAATGCACTGTGATTTTATGTATATAGGAGATCTTGAAACAATCAGTTTTAACATTAGTGCTGATCTCTGAATCATTCAAACTCACCGTGCAGTTCCACATACACTTTTCCATGCAGCTCAGCTCAGGTGCCTTGCTCACATGTTCTAAGTCTTGCCCATCATTCCTCCAGTGTTCATTGTACTCTGAAATTAATCAGTCCCAGCGCTGACTGGGCCTTGCTATAACCCTTAAACCCCTCCTGTAGTCAGTAGTTTATTTCTCTCCAGCCTGTGTGTTTGTGTTTGTACAGTAGTGCTAAAGGGAGATTCCTGCTGTCAAACTAATGACCTCATACAGGTTTATTTCACAGTTCAGGGCTAATATAATTAAGGTACCATTCAAAATTGTGGCTCGGGAGGAAGGAAATTGCATCTCTTTTCCTGAGAAATAGGAAGTCTTGTGAAGGCAAGATTTCCTTCCTTGTAATACCACTTTACCAAAAAAATAAAGCAAGATGTCTGTGGTGAAACCAGTGTGTAATTCGGAATTAGTTTTAAACTTGTGAGCTTCAAAAGTCCTCTCTTAAAATTGACAAGGATTTTTTTTCCCTTCCTCCTCTCTCCATCAGATAACTTTGCAGCATGGTCTTGTTTGGTGACCTAAAGAAGGTCCTTTTTCTTGTGCTTTTTGTTTTGAATAAGTCCTTCAGAAAAGAGAAGAACTGGCACACTTTTGCACATACAATTAAAACAGGGATTTAGACCAGTTTATGAAACATTATTGAGGAAGAGTTCTCAAGGAGTGTTATTTTACAAAGTTCCTAGGAGCAGGGATCTCTTGCTGGTTTATCTGACAGTATTAAGGATTCTAACATCCCCGAGGAGGCGAAGGTTGGGTGCTGTGGTTAGTGCAAAACAAAAGATGATCAAGGAATATATTCATATTAGACAAAGAGCTTTTAAATGGCTTAAGAATATTAAACTATACATTGATTCAAAACTGAAGCCACTTCTTTGCTTTTTTTGGTTACACAGTGTCCATGGGGAAAGCAGCGCAGAAGGCTTTTGTTTTTTTTTTTCTCTCTCTAAAGAGGCATGATAAGTAGGTGTCATGAATACTTACCATATTTTACAGCAGACTTTATTGATGTATGAGACCAGAACAATATTTCATGTTGTTGTCCAATGGTTAGGCAATTTTGGTAGTAAAGAGCTATGAATAGTCTCTGGTCCTAACACTGTACTTTGATACAGCATTGCAAAATATTAAAATGCTAAGTAGTAACCAACATAATAACAGCTCATGTTTTAATTGCTTAAAACCCACCCTAGTTAGCCATAGCCTGTCTACTGTAAAAGATCCGTATGTAATTTCACTGTAAAACGGATATGATCTGGTGTTCATGATGTTCAGGTGTCAGTATAAATTACAGGGCAGCACAAGTCACATTTTCAGCTGAAAGCTCTCCAAGATGCTTGGCATTTGTAGAAAGATACTATGTTGATGAGTAGTAAAAAAATGCCTAGAAATACAGTGGTGCTTCAGTGAGTGGAATGTTGCCCATGATCTCTGCCATTTCTGCTTAAATACAGCACTGCAGTTTGCTCAAGCAGCGGAGCAGTTGGTCACTGGACCACATGCAGTTTGACTCCAAATCGTTGGGTTTGAGGGGCTCGTGAATTGAAATGAAATGGTATTTTAACTGCTCACAGCTGATGGGAATTTTGCCTGTTCTGATTTTAGACTGCTTTGTTTTGGTTTATGATTGGTTAACAGTGTCACTTGTGGTTTTGTTCAGTTTGAACTGAAACATCAAGCTATTGCACTGGACATAGTTTAGTTTCAAAGCAGTTTAATTTCAGCAGTCTGAGCACAAGTACAGTGCTAATGAAGCTATTTGGTTGGAAGCCTACTGAACACTGAAGTGCTTCCCCCCAAGCCCTGCTAGCAATCCTGAATGTGTGCTTGTTCGTGCGTGGTTCTGTTGTTTCCTTTGCCCTTTCAAGCCACTTGACAATTACTGAAGGAGGACCAAAAAACCCATCCTGCATCTTAGTCATATTCACACACTTGCATCAGTTTTGATGTTGTGCTCTGTTGTGTAGACATGGTACGCTTATTTTAGGTTCATTATGAAGACCAAACCAATTTCTTGCTTCTACAGTCACCTAATTCTTTATCGGTGGTTATACTCCATGAGTGTGGGTTATGTCCCATGTATTAAGTTATTTTTTAGCCTGTTTAGTTTCTGTAATATAAACACCAGCCTTCAGTAAACCCCAGTTTTAATCCTCATGATCTAGAAGTCTTCAGAGGATTGAGTTCAGCATTACCACTTCTTGCAGAGCTTCTTTGAGAACATGACTGTGGTCATAAAGCCGATTGACACTATAAGAGAACGAGGTGACCACAATTAATGGTCTCAATCTTCCCTGTGCGTGTTTGTGTATTGGCCTTGGTTCAGTTCTGCAGTGATCATAGAACAGATGTGCTGCAGGAGGCTCTGTCATTGGTGACAGTAATTAATAGTCAAAAAACTATGATACTTCATAGGTGGAGGTGTTATATGGGTGCATATTTGTACAGTGTGTGCAGCCTGACTACTGTATAAAATGGGATAGATATATTGAAAATAATTTGTTGATTTTTCTAAGCTAGTGATAAATTTTTTTTACCTATTACTAGTGCTCCATTTTTTTTACTGGGTTATGACTCAAGTTCAAACTAAGCTATGAAAATAAAGCTAATTTCTTAAGAAAATGAAAAGGCATCTCAAGTTTGTTATATCTGTGAGCTGAAAACTGCATTTTCTCTTTTGGAAAAGATAGACTATTTACAAAGAGATCCATAGAAAGCATTGCTGTGCAGTTTTGTTTTGATGGTGGATGATGCGTAACACGTTTTTTACAGCAGTAATTCCTTTGTGTGGGATACCTGGTAGTTAAAACCATTGGCTATCTATCATTAGTGCCTAATTTCCTGTGCAGGAGATCTGTAGCTTTGTTATAAATAGGGAAGAGGTGCAGGAGCCTCTGTGAGAGATACTGATGATCAGGACAAGCAGCTCTTCCCAGCCCAGCCCTTGAAGACCATCTTGAGTAAAGTATTGTAACACTCGTTTAGAATTGTTTCTTTGACTGGGATAGGATTTGTGTAGGATCTGCTGTAGCTGTGTTGTCACCTCTTAAAGAATGTCTGACAAATTCATCTTTGAAGTGTGAATACCTGTGTGGAATGAAAGTCTTTTTTTTTAAGGTTTTGTTGCCATTACTACATTGGATTTCAGAGGCTTCAAGTGATTGGCGTGAACTACCTAAAACCCTGTGCTGCCTCTTAACTGTGAGACACGATAGATGTCTTCTCTTTGAGAGATGTGCTGCAGCAGAAAAAATAACCTGGTTTGTGTGTGCCTGAGAGTCAGGAGGCAAGCAGTGATTGCATTAAAATGGTGATTATAATGGTAGGATTTTTATTTTTGCTTTACAGTGAGCTTGAGCATCAATGTAAGAACAGCTTTAGTATATTGGGAAGCTTTTCTTGAATGCTTTTCATTACTACTTTCACCTGTTTGGTGAAAGGTGATCCAGCACTTGGGGGGAGGGGAAATCAGCACAAACCTGCTTGTTTTTATAGGTTTTTCATGTCTTAAATGGTAGCATTTTGAGCTGTTTCCCCTCCCTCTTTGAGAGGGAGGACTGTACTGTCTGGTTAAAAATTTAAATCTAACAGTTAAGAGATGTGAACCTAAAGACTGGAGTTCCATCTGTAAATTGAGCAAAAAATCTGACACTGGGGTTCGGATTCTGAAGTCAGCTAAAAGATAATACTGAACATAGAAGCAAAGACAAGGAAGTCCTTATTAAATATTTCAACTCTTGCTGTTCACCTATAAATAGGTAGCTGTTATGAATTCTTTATTGTCGTATCCCTCTGGAGATGGGAATTAATCCAGTCTCCAGCTGCCTCTGACTGAAGGTCATGAGTCAGACTGAATTAGAGGAAAAAATTGTAGCAGGATTTTGCAGACTGGATCCTGACTTCAGGCTTCAGTTTAGAAGTTTGGGGTTTTTTTTTAGGGCTCTGGCTGTTCTCTATAAAATATCATTTGAAAATGAACAAGGCTTAAAGGTGCAGCATCCCCTTGCACTTACAAGCTTCCCAGTATGACCATGTTTTAACCACTGAAGTGCTCAGCAGTGTAACTGTGGAGGCTAATAGCTTAACCTTGGATAATGATATCACAGAGTTAAAGGGACCTCTTCATGCTGGCTGTGAACTCCATTTGTGTAGTGCAAAGGAAACCGCCAGCAGTTGGTTTTTATTCACCATAACTCCTTATCTGGGCTTTTCTAATCCTATCTCATTAATTGAGGTTTTTTGCTGCCTTGAATAGAGCCAGCTACGTTCAGGGAAAAAAAATAAAGCTGTAGCTGAACTAACTCCTGATGGATTTCTTTTGGCTATAAGTGGAAATGATACAAGATAGGAAAGAGGTAGTCAGCTGTGACTTACATTTTAAAGAGCTTGCCAGATGGCTCCTCTAAGTACCCTAAAGTACTATGATCAGATATTTAAAATATTACATTTACTGACAGCTTACTGCTTTTTTTTTCACTTGGGGTTTTTGTTTGTTTGGGTTTGGGGTTTTTTTACGTGTGTGGTTTTGGTTTTGGTTGTGTTTTTTTCCTCTGTGTTTTTTATTTTATTTCTTTTATTATTTTCTTAACTAAGGCTGTGCAGATTCCTCAGTTTCACTCTGTTTTTCCTCACCAGTAAAATGTGGATGTTGGGAATTTCCACATTAGAGGCCTACAGTGTTAGGAGGAACATGTAATCTGAAGGAACAAAAGCTCATGTTGCTTTTTCATTGCATTAAAAAAGCATGTCTTTAAAGTTAAATGGGATGCTTAAGTAGTTTGCCTTATGCAAAATTTACAAACATACTATTTTTAGTATGACTTTGTTTTTTTCCTTTTTCTGTTGGGATGTGAATTTTTCTTTTTTCTAAGGGATGATGGAAGGGGAGTCAGAGTCATTTAGAAGTTCTCTATTGTGAACCCGTCTGTGGCATTGTCCAGCAGAGAAGCCTTTCCAGGCTTTGATTCATAAGTGTATAGGTGGAAATGAGGGAAATACAGTTGTGAATTTGCCATTTTTAGTTGGTGCCTGCGAGAATCCTCCTGCACTGAAAGCATTCGGTCAAAACAGTTCTTGCCCACGAGCTTGAGTTTACGGTGGAGCTGTTTCCACATGTTCATACAGCAGACTAGATAAATTGAGTTTAAGTACAGATTTCTCCTGTCTGCTTTTTTTTTTTTAAGTGAAAACGTGGTAGTTCATGTCCTAAATCTAGCTGGGGGGATGGGAATGGAGAGGCTAGCTGCAAAGACAAGATTTTTTTCCATTAGGTTCTGTTGCGTCCAGAGTCAGTAACTGAAGAGAAAGCCAGCATGGTCATTTAGTTTGGTTTTGAGAAGAGTTACACTGTAGTTTCATGCTAGTACATAGTTTCTATCATATGTAGCTTCATATTGCTTTTCAGGACAAGGACCTATGTGGACAGGTAGGGAACTGGTGGAAAAGTTAGAGATGCTCTGTCCCCTTCTCCTTTGGTAACATACTTGTGAAGTAGCCCGGTTGTTTTTCAGTGTAGACATACCTACATCTTCTGGTTCCAAAACCACATCCAATTTACTCTCATCTCTAACACAGTGCCTTGCTGGACAGCATAACTCCAGTCTGTAGGGTTTTCCATGAAGGTGATAGCAGAAGGAAGCATAACTAAGGGAACAGTGTTGCTCGTACTCTTCCCACAGCCCCGGAGATCGGGTTGGTCTGTAGACAGAGACAGACAGCGATCGGAACGGCGACGTCAGGCGTGCTTGACTCTGCCCATTCCACATGCTGGGCCTTGCAGAGCAGAAGGCATTCCTGTGATCCTCACCCAGCCCTTCTGCAGGCAGCACGGGGGGTGAAGGGCTGTAGAGCAGGACAGCTTTGCCAGTTGTTTGCTGACCAACCTAATTTACTGCTTGGGAATGGGAGGGGATGTTTTTAAACTCAAATTTATTGCTTTGGCAAAGCTGGGTTGGCAGTTTTGGCTGTAATATCTAGATCTTTGTTATTTATTATTCTGTCTTGTGAATCACATTAAAGATAAACGAGAACTAAATTTCATTCCCTAGGCCTGCCAAAGAAGGGAAAATTAGGTGACCCAATTATGTCCACTTGTAGTGTGTTGGCTGCAGCAGGGCAAGCTGGTAGGATTTAGTCTTTTAACACAGTTTATGAAGAATGTAGTAATTTCAGACTAACACTACAGCTTTTGAAACGCGCAAGTTAGTCTCTTCCATGAGAAAGGAATTGAATAATGGCACTGGGGAGCAGAACTGTGCTTGTCTGCAAAATAGATAAGATATTGGCAGCCCATACTTCCCTGCTGGCTTTGCACATCTGCCTCACCCTTACCTGGAGAGACCAGTTCCAGGCTCGACAGAACTGTGTTCTGTATGGCTTCATCAGCCTTTGGCATCCCTCCCTTGAGCGCCAGTAATGCAGGATGCTATAGCCAGAAGTTCAGCCCAGACCCCAGTATTTCTTCACTTAGGGCAGCAGGTATCAGTGAACCTGTAACTGGGCTTCTGACTGGCTTTGGCTGCTCATTCTTGTGAGCGCAGAGCTTTCCAGCTCAGTTCTGTTAACGTGGGGATTCCCTCAGTCCAGTACACTGCAGTTCTTGGTTTTAGTATCTCCCTGTCTGGCTTTTTGTGCTGAAAGTACAGATTGAGACGTTCTCTTTCAGGGAAGGTGTCTCATGCAATGTGATATATCTGGCAAGAATAGTAGATAAACTAATTCTGTGGTTTAAGCAGGAGGATTCGTTAGTGCTGTTGATAAAAGTTTATGATGGACGGGATGTGCAAAATTTGTTGTTATCTTTGCTGATCAGCTGACATTCAGCTGCCAGCATCCTGCATGTGCCACGTTGCATCCCGATGCTTCTTCAATTTCCATATGCTGTTGTAATTCAGGGACGTGAAATTTAAAACCATATTTCTTTTCAATTAACATCCCTCACATTTTAGCTTAAAAACTCACTTAACCTAGTGATGTTTGGGGAAGAAGCACAATCTCTTAAGTGATAGAACCTCAAGCTAAGACACTGACCTTTTTCCAGCTCCCATACAGACATCTCTGAACTTGTAAACGTTGCTTCACTGCTTTTGCTTTTCTGTATGTTAAAAAATACTCCTTGTAGCAGTCTCTGACCCAAGTGTAAACCACTGTAAGGAAGTAGAATTATTTAGGACAGGAGGATAAGGATGGATTGAAACTGGTCTTTGTGCTTAGAATAGTTGACATTTCATTTCCACAGTAAAGGACCTTTCCTCTTCGCTCTTAAACCCTGGCTGGGAGTGTAAGGCCATTGGGGCAAGAAGAATTCTGATTGTAAGTTTGAGAAATGGTTTTATGTTCTTGTATTCTAGTGACACTGAAGTTAAGCTTTGACAGAACCGTGTGACCAGGAGAAAATCTGAATCTTGCTTTCCATAGCAGAAGTGCTGATTGGCGTGACGAGCCCAAGCAGCTGTTTGTGGTACCTGCGTAAGTGCAGAGAGGCTTGGGCAGGGTAAAGTGATCCAGACCTCCCGAGCCCTGCAGCATTAATAGACTAAATGAAGCAGTTGCCCCTCCTTTAGACAGAGACAAAAAACTAGAGCATAGGCAAAATAAACAACCTTCTGACCTTGCAGGAGTATAGAAAGCGAGCAAAGGAGCAGAATTCAGAGCTGGTAATTTCAACTGAGGCAAAGAATTATCTCACCTGAGCAATGCTTCAGGGGTGGATCATTGTGGAGCACAGGGGTCTGTTGGGACACTGGAGCAGAACTCATGCTAGAAGTGATTCAGCTGTTCCTCAGCTGTCTCTCTAAACTCTTTCTCATATTTTGCACTTCTTCCCTCCCACCCCCAAAATACACAGTTGCAAAATATTTTTAGATCTTATCTCTTAGGGTTCGTTAGAGATGAATGTGGAAAAAATGATGTGTAGTTGGAAATGTTGGAAGTGTGAGCTGCCGTTTAGATGAAGTAGGAACAAGTTGGTAAGAGAGCCTTTGTGTAGCTTTGGGCTGGTTACCAGGCCTTTGATACTTATTTCTGCTCTTATACTTTCAAGAAAAAGTAATGAAAGTAATGAAACGTTTTATTTACTCCAGGCATTTTTGAAGCCTTTAACAGTAAAGGTGCTTGTTGTTCAGTGTTTAGCAGAGTTCTCAAAAGTCCGTGTGTGCCAGACTGATGTTCCACACGTGTATTTGGTGTGACAGTGGTGAGGTGTGTTCAGCTCGGGGCAGACACGTGGATCAAAGACAGTGTGCTTTGAGTGCTGCTTCTGGCTTGTAGAGGGATTTGACTTTTGCAAGTCAAACTGATAGAAGCCTTCACGAAAATGGCCTGTCTGTGGAGGCTGTTTCATTTCTCAGCTGAATTCCACTGAATTTACAGGGCTAGGAAAACATTTGATCTTTCTGTTGTCATTTGTATTTGGTGCTAAATATACCAGATGTGTAGATTATTATTTGCAATTTGAGGTGTGCGTGGGGAATTTTAATGGTAACTATAAATCTGCTGTTACTGTCAGTAGGCCAGAAGTGCATCTCAGAAGTGGTTACTTCTCATGCTCTAATCCTTATCTTTAGGAAGTTCACACAGTTGTGTGGTGAGTATTTGTACAGTGGTGGTGGTGGGGTGTCTTTGAAGTCCACAGAAATGAGAACAGCAATTAGTTACTGCAAATGGTCCTGTTGTCAGTGCTGTAGATAATCTTTCTTGGGACTGCATTGCATATTTAGAGGGCAAGAACAGTGGGAACTAATTAGTGAGGTAGGGCTTAAATAATCCTTCCAGAGCAGGCAATTTCTCTCCTCTGGAGAGGTGAAATAATTCTTTTAAGCCATTGATAAAGCTCAGCTGCTTCCAACACTTGTTAGTAAGAGACACTGTAGAGAACCTGTGGGTGAAGCCAGCAGGTATTTTGGATTTGGCATTTCTCTGATGGATTTGGTATACAGGACAGTTGAGCAGCTCTAGCTCCTCATGTTTTGTTTCCCTGCGAGTAATGACATCTGCATGGGGTGGTGAAGAGCCAGCAAAGACACCGAATTTGTCCAGATCTGCTTTTGCTTGTTAATCACAAATAGGGGAAAGAATATGTTTGGTTAATGTAAACTGGACTAACAAATGGTAAATGTATGCATATCTTCCTTAATCAGAAACTCTTAAGTATAGCAACTTAGGCTATTAATGAAGTGATTCCAGCTGCAATGCTGTCCTGAGTGGCAGGCACTTGATATTTCATTGCACGTTGCAGAACTGTCGCTTCATTTGTGAGATTGAGCTGCTTCTCATAGAGCCCAATGTGATAGATAGGAAGAGTTATAAATTCTTACCATGCCCTGATACTCAGTGTCAGTTGTAAAATATGTTCAGAAATATGTCATGAGTCTTAAAAAAATAAAAAGTCTGTAACTGTTGGTGACTGAACAGTGAGGCTGGTCTGAAAAATTCTGCGTAGTTTTCCAGCCCAGCTTTCGACTGCCAGTCATCATAATTGCTATATTCAGACAACATATGCATAGTTGAAAACAATAATTTTGGTCAAAATCAGCATGCTTTACATTTCTCCCTAGTTTTTCCTCAAGCCTTTGGGAAGCTACAGCCATTTATTTTCTTTTCTAGAAGAAATTACATGTCACAGGGTTTATTGTTTTTTCAGGGAGTTGGGTTTTATGCTGAAAGCTTCTTAAAGAATGCAAAGCTTGAATGCGTTCCATTCTCGAGTGATTGGGAATGTCATTGGTATGGTCAGGGTGTAAATCTTGCAGATGAAGAGTGGATTGACCTTTAGAAAACTTAATCTTTTAAAATAAAAAGGGTCTACAAACTGGAGACAAGCGCACAGTCGTAAGAATTTGGGTTAGACTGTTCTACAGCAGGCTGACTCGAAGCATACCAAGCGAGGGTCTTTCTGGTTTTCAGCTTTGGATATTTCTGTAAAGCTTTGTTCCTTTGTTTTCACAGGGCAGTTTCTTCATACATTTTTTTTCCAGCTACGTTCATTAATTGGGACTGAACCCGGGGATTATCTGATCTGCTGTGGTTTCTAGAAGCAGGTATGTCAGCAGGGAAATCTCTGCTCTGCTCTTGGTTGGGGACTGGGGGATGACAAATTCATCTATGTGCCAGAAAGAATTGTAGGGGTAGGAATTTTCATCACCTTTTTTTAAACTTTGAAAAACTCGTGAACAGCTGGAAGACTATTATGATGGAAAAGACTGAATATTGACATGTAGAGACTACAAACCCTTTGTAATCTCTGCTGTGTAGAGGATACTGAAATGCAGTTGTCCTAGCTGGCATGGGGACAGCCGTGGCATTTCTTGGTGCTTGTGTTTGGTGCCACCTATTGATAGATAGCCCATATAATTTGTCCCATATTGAAAGAGTAAGTGTGTTATCACACTTATTTTTTTGCCGTTGTGCTTTTTCTGATCTCAATTGATTTCTTTAGCTACTAGTGCAGCACCACTTCAAGTGATAATATTACGAAAAATAAGTACTTGTTACTATGATCTTAAGAACCAGCCATAACCTTTCAGATTTAATTGGTATCTTGGTAAACGTTGGTTTTATCAGTCTCTGGATATACATAACTTAATGACTTTTGATCACCATCTTATTTTGTTCATCGTCTCAGTGTCGCTATCACTTGTTAGCACTCACTAAATTGGACTGTGGAGTACGTGCTTAGTAACACAAGCCAATGGCTTGAGTTGAAACTACACAACAATATGGGATTGTTTTATTCCCCATCCAGAAAGCAGCTTGGTGATTCTAACAAAAAAGACATGATCACCTGGCAGCTTTACAGGCTGCAGGTTTCCAGCAGAACCATCTATAGCAAATCAGCATCATGCAGATCTTCCCACTGGCAGCGTAATCAAGCAAGACTGGTGATGTAGCTTTCTCCACATTTTACTACTGTTATCTTCATGCAAAGTAATGTGGGTGGTAAAGCTTATCCCAGCAGCTGCTGCTGAAGTTTGCATTACTTCTGACTCACGCAGGAGGGCCTATGTGTAATTTTAAACTGTTTCCACACCCAGATTACTTTCCCTTTAAAGTAATAATGAAAATAAAAGTGAGGGGAAGAGCTGGGTAATGACTGGAAAAACATTACATGAAAAACAGTGCGTTTGAACCTGCTGTGCTACAGCCTTCGCTGAGGATCTGTAGTGTATTCCCTTGGGGACTAAGGTTCAGCAAAGCAGATTTAGAGCTTGGTGCAGGACCAGACCCAGTTCTGTGAATGGAAGCTAATTGGAGAGCTGTTCTGGAGCCACTTCTTGAGCTGTGCATGGTGGAGCAGTGGCTGGCTTCCACCTCCATCCACAGGCTCCTTAGCAGGGGTTACGTGTCTCCAACACATGGTACTTCGAAGAGGTGACATTAGTTTGTTACGCTGCTGTACCCCATGTGTTATTTGAAGCACCCTTATTTTCTAAATTTGAAGTTAAAGTGTTTGCTGTTGTTGACTTTGCTCCAAGATAATTTTAAAAGCAGCTGAAGAGCGTGCCTGAGCATTTGTGGGTTCTTTTGTTTGGGTTGGGGGTTTTGGGGGTTCTTTTGTTGCTTTGTTGGTTTTTATGTTTGCTTTTTTCACCTTGGTAAATACCCTATTGTGGAACTTTATAAATAATTACCAGATACTCGGACAACAATGTATAATTGTGCTCTGTGCTATAGAATTTAGATAGCCTAGCCTGTTTATTCCATAAAGTGATTATTTTTTATTAAAATCAACAAGCAAAGCTTCAGCTTTTAAATGATATAAGCAAGGATGATAAACTCAACTTCTTCCCTGCTCCTCTTAGGTAATCTTTCTTTCCAAAACCTTTTAATACATTTTCTTAACTTTTACAAAAGTACAGTGGCCTTTTTTTTCTATTACATAAAAAAATAAAAAAGAGAGAGGAGAAAGACTTAAGAGTTGAAGATTCAGCCAGCTTTTGTTTAACCATTACAGGGTTGATGGCTGTGCATTATGCTTCCTGTTTTCATCCTGCTTGTGTTTGTTTACGGGAGAAAAAACAACTAAACAAACCAAAACCATGGACTCTGCTGTCAGGGTGATTCTTTCATCTGGTTGTTAGAATTCTGTTTTTCTACTCAGGCAGCCGTGTAACAACAGAGAATGAGCTAGCAGAGATGTGAACATCAGCCTTTTTGAATGTTTGAGTTGCATATGTAAGGCCTAATTGAGCTGCTCAAATTTTAAAGGATTTCTCTGATGAAGTGTGTGATTCCTTACTCTCCCAGGCTATTGAGTGCTCTGCTTACTGGTAGTAGGTAATAGGTAGTTTGAAAATTAAACTTTTCCTATTATTCCTGTTATACCCCATTATGTAGTTTGTTTTTTTTCTGATTTTATATCTTCAGGAAATCCAGGAGCTGGCAGGAGGGGAATGAACCGTGAGGGTGTCCCCGGAAAGAGTCCGGAGGAAATGTATATTCAGCAGAAAGTGAGAGTCCTGCTCATGCTGAGGAAGATGGGATCAAATGTAAGAGCCCAAACTACTCTGTAGGAACTGGTATAGTGCTTGCTGAGCTGGGCAGCTGATGGTCTGGTTTTATTGCTGAATTATTTTAGCCATCTTTGATTTAACCTTTTTCTGCAGTTAAATACAATTGATTTTTGCTTAAATATTACGAGGTTTGTGAAGTCTGAAACTAAATCCGAGCATCCAATAATTTGTCCCAATAAAGCTTTTCAGTGATAGAAAACCAGCAAAATAAAGCAACTGTAATAAGACAACTTTGAATCTCTGTGAATGCATCGTGTAGCAGTTTGCCACTGTGCCCTTGTAGACGTAGAGCTTGCACAAACAGCAGCTGATTAAACTGTCGAAGAGCAGATAAAGGCAACTGTGATGTTTCCTATTTGGACGTGGGAGAAAATATCTTCAGTCTTTCTTCCTTTTTCCTTTTGGCTGAGTGTCTCTTTGTACTTTTCCAGCTGACTGCTAGTGAAGAGGAGTTCTTGCGCACGTACGCAGGTGTAGTGAACAGCCAGCTTAGCCAGCTTCCTCAACACTCCATTGACCAGGGTGAGTACTGGCCTTGTTTGCCCTCTGTTTATTTCACCCGTGACAAGACACTCGGACAATACCCAGCGTGGGTTCCTGTACTCCTGTAAAATACACCACCTATTTAAAGCCATCCTGCGACGTGGGATATAGGCAGCATTGCCTGCTGTAACCTTAGGAAGGGAACTAGAGTGTTCTGCTCAACAGGTGGGTTTGTTTTAGCAGGTAAAGTCAGTCTTGGCTGTACCTAAATTTCAGTAGGATGAAGAGCATTGTCAAACATCTTCTTATTCATAATAACTCACAATATTGATGGCCAAAGTCATGTGAGCTAAAGACACCTATAAAGCATCATGTTCTACATCACATGTTACGTAGAAATAAATTTTGACCTGATAATTTTATTATTATTTTTTTGCGTGGCAAGTGAAGTCAAATTCAGGCTTGCATGGGTCCCCCTAGTCCTGAGTGGGTCTTGCTGTATTCAGTACAGATCTGCCACATAAGATGATTTTCATCTAAAATGTTATATTCTTAACTGGACATTTGTTTAAAAAGCACTTTCTTTGTACGCTTCAAATTGGGAGTTGTGTAACAAAATAAAATATCAAGCAGATACAGATTTCTAAGATACAAAACTAGTTTGTTATGCATATTTAGTTACCATGACTCTAGTTGCTTGATAACACTTTTCTCACAAAACCAAATGGCATAATTTAACAATCTTCTGGTTTTCACATTTCCATGAACGTGGAAGAGCAATTTTACTGTTTCAGCAGAGTAAGAGGGAAAGTTTAGCAACAGGAGGAATTTGTTTCCCATTGAGTTTCTTTAATTTGCACAATGTAATGAACTCCCAGATGGGATAGTAGGCATGAAATAAGTTTACCAATCTGCTTTGGTTTGTTTACAGTCCCATTAAGGGCAAGAACTATGAGCTGCTTTTGTGACGACTTTGCAGAAATCGTGGTAACCAGTTGTGTGGCTCTACTCTGAATCTCCAAATCTCTTCTGAACCTGAAAGTTTCATTCTGATTTCCCCCCCTTCTCTTCATAGGCCTCCTGTCAGATGACATTCATACTGTAGAATTTGGTATTGAAGGAAAATTGTAAGACTCGTATGCCAGAAAGAACTGAGTTGAGCAGAAATTTAATACAGATCTAAGACATTTAAAAACCATTACAAACACAACTTGCACAAACTTGCCTTTCCATTTTAAGCCTGTATGTTCATTCCTCACATAGCTGGAGGACTGATGGAGATAAATATACTTCTGTATTTTGGCTTGGAATTCTTCAACTTTTCTGCTGGTCTTCAGTGAAAATTTGCCTTTCTCATCAAAACCTGAGGCAGGCATATTCAGTTAAGAAAGATTGTCTTACTGGCAGTTGGCATTTTTCAGTGTTATCCCTAAAGTAGTTAACACTTCTCACAATGAAAATATATGCTGAAGTAATTAATTATAATTAAGCTGGTGGTCTGACCATTAAGATTTTTCTTGGTAAGGGAAAAAAGAACAAAGAAAGAAAATAGTTCAGTAATTAGAGAAGTGGGAAAGGATGTTGGTTCTTACCACGTTCAGATAACGCCATCTCTCCAAATCAAGGTGTGGAGAGCATGGAGAACAAATGAAAATGAGGAAACCTACCCAAATACCTTTTCCTTTGGAGAAAGATGAAGCTTTATAGGCAGAAGCAACTATACTGTATCACTTGGGACTCTGATTTCCTTAGAAATCTCTCCAGAGATTCTAACAGTTGAGATAATGTCGCTCTTTGGTGCAGCGTCTGCGCTGCAGCGATCGTCTGTCTGTACCTTTTGCTGTGTCCTGCTGGTGGTGAAACAGGAAGGGTCAGTTACAGAAGTGCTGGAAATAGAGACTATAATTGCATAGTGTCCGATTTGCCATCTTAAGGGAGATCCCATCTCCACTAGATGGCATTTTCTCTTTGCTGAAAAACCCTGTCCCACACTCAGGTACTTAAATGTGCTGCGTTCATCGAGGCTGGTTAAAGGAATTTTCTTCCCTGTTCTGTTTTCATTGAATCTCCCTGGAGGGTTTTTTTTTTCCTTTATGCCTTACACAACTAAAAGGTGTGTTTTTTAAGCAGTAAGTTACAAAGAGTTAGTATGTTACGGGATGTCACAATCTTTTCTTCCAATAGTAGGACACTTCTCTCAGCCTAACTTGTCCCAGACCTATCTTTAGAGTCACTTTACTCCAGCAGGCACACAGAAGACAGAAAGCTGATTTCATACCCCCATTTTGTTCCAAAAATGGGAATGACATCCTCGACCTTAGCTCTCAAAAAGCTTGGTTACAGACCTGCAAAGTTTTGAGTGTCACTTAAAAATGCTGTAGTCTGATTCCAGAATTACTGGAAGGTTGTTTTTTGCTTTTATTTTTTCTTTTTTTTTTTTTTGTTTCCTTTTTTTTTTTTTTTTCTCCTTGAGAAGAGTATAGGGAATGGATGGTCTAGAATTTTGTAAGGCTCTGTTGCAATTGCTTCTATTTGTTATGCATCCATGAAATACAGTCTTAGAACCTCTGGCTTGGGGCCAGAAGTAGGCCTGAGGTAGGACTGCTGAGCTATCACTGTATGGTGCTCCCTACTATGGTTTCTGATAAAGATCTATCAACTTCTTTGAGTCTGTCTGACCACAGGGAGTCACTGCAACCTACGTGTCCGTATATATTTGCAGCAATGTGACATTGCATCAAAGAAAGAAGTTTACACTTGTCCCTGCTGAATTCAAGCACTTGTGCCATAAACCTTCGCAGAGCCGCTGTTAGTAACAACACCTCTGACATTTAAAGCTCCTCCAGGATACTTTGCTTACTGTCTCAGGGTGCAGCAATAGAAATTAGTTGCTAATTTTGATCAAGAAGCATCTTAGAATACCTTTGCAATGTTTAAGCAAGCCTGAAGCCTAAGATTCTCCTTCCACTTGTGCTTATTTATATAGAAAAAGGAGAAATTAAACTCTTTATCTTTTTATTTCCCATCTTGCTTTCAAAAGGAATTGATCTGTTCAGACGTACAAAATCACTGTGTTTTAGGATTGATTGCAGAGCACCTTTTACATTTGGAACATCTTTACTCTTGAAGCATGTACTTTGTGTGTTGTTGAAGTCAATCTTGTTTTCCTAACAGGAACCTCAAAGTTACTCTGATTGCATTGCTGAATATCTTTTTGTTAATTGGGTAATACTGACAGGGCTCTTTAGTGGGCTGTAGGAAATACCAAATTGCAATTACTGCAAATCTTTCTTGCATATGTTCTAAGCTTTACATTGATAGCTGCAACATATATTAGATAACAGATCTATGAAGGGATCTTGAGTGACCAGAACATGTAGTCCAGTCTTAAAATAGCTGCATTGGTTTGGTTAGGGTTTGGTTTGTTTTAATTCCAGCTCTACTTTCCCTTTCTTTTCAGCATCTTCCAGAATCTCAGGACGTGCTTAGTGCCTCAGTGTGTTGACTCTGATGCACATCTCTAGAAGTGCTGTTTCCCTAACATGGGCTGCAGTCCAAGAGCAAAGAACATTTAGGCAGCTCAGATGTCTGGATTCTGTCCAGAGCTTGATATTTCGATTAATGCTTTGGCCTGTTCACCGGTTCTCTTCTTCAGCTGGTCCAGACAGTCATGTTCCATCCATGGCAGTTATGAGGCTCGTCTGAGGTATTAAAAACACTTCATTATCCATTGAAAGGTGAACTTCTAGTGGAGGGTTTGAGAACTCAGCAACCCAGGAAAGCCTGAGCAGCAGTTGTAAAACTCTAAGCTGAAGTATTTCATGCTTAAATTTAATATTAAGAGATGGAACATTAATGTCATGCTCACATTTTTTTATAACCATTTGATTTTTTTGATGATTGCTATAATGTTTTTAACACCTATTTGAAAGTGTAAAATAGAGGGCATTATTCTTTACTCGAGGAGCTTTTTTGTCTGTGGATTGTTTGTTGTTTTGGTTTTATAGCTTCAAGAATAACTGAGGAACCTCAAGGCTATATTATATATATCTATATCTAGATATATATCTATATATATACCTATATATCTATATATATCTATCTATATTCACCCCGTGTATGTGCTAGAGAGTGGATGTAGTCACGAGCTGCTTGGAGATGCTAACATACTGGTGTCTTCCCTGCATTGCAGCAAGAACTAACGCAGCTCAGCCTCATTAGGTTTCTTGAGCTTGAAATGATGAAATTAAGGCTTTCTCACATATTTTTAATAAAAGCAAAATGCCTCTCAGGAAGTTATGTGCACAGAAACGTGTCCTGCATAGGAACTGTATTTCCAGTTTCCCAGCTACGTTTGTAACTGGTTAGGCCAGCGCTTGGCTTTGTGAAGTGGCTGCTCTGGCAGGTCTGTAAATGGAAGCTGTGCAGCTCGTAAGCACGATATGCGAATTATCCTAAGACCTTGGTGATTACAGTTCTGGTGTTCCTATAGCAACAGGAGTGTCGTGCTGGTGCTTGAAGAAAGCTGGTCCCTTGAGGAGGGCAAAGCTGAGATGCAAACACAAGCCTTGGCATTCTCTAGATGGTAGGGCATTAAAAAATGAGCCCAGGCTGCTTGCGGAGTTAGGAGGGGAACCAGGCTCCTGAGCTAGCAGGCAGTGGTGGAGAAATGGCGACAGAGCTCTTCTCAGTGTAGTTTTCTTTTGAACACAGTGCTGGTTTTGATGTGCTGATCCTCTTGGCAGAGCTCGGTGTATTTTTAGAATGCTGAACTAGGGTACGAATACTGGGAATTTCAGAGAAAAGTTAATGTTTAGAAGATAGTTGCTGGAAGGTAGTTGAAGAAACGTGTGTATGCAAAGATCTTGAGGGAAGTCACGATTTTTATTATTTTTATTTTTTAATCTGGCAGCTTTCAGAAATTCATGACAGGCTTAAACTTCTGATCTCTAAAGGCTTTTGGAGTTTAATTTTGCAGGTGACTACAAACAAATCGGGTGTATGTAGCTATGCGTCATGAAAGGAAAGCTTGGAAACAGCAAATGTTAAATGCATCAGTTCACATCTTCCTGTGTGTTGTGTGTTCAGGTGAGGTTTTAATCCAGCTTGTACCCTTCTGGCTTGATGTCACTGTAGCCGAGAGCTTGCTGTGGGAAGCATTAACTTCAGTCCTCTTGGTGAAATTTCTGGAGATTAGGTGAAGTGATCAGCAGTCGCATGTGCTGAGCTCAGTACCTATCCACAGTCCTTACTGCTGTGCAGTAAAGTCCTCTGACCTTCAGATCATCTTGGCTTCTGAAGACTGAAGTCCAAGTAGTGTAAAAGAAATAATTAAATAACCTAAACTTCAGCAATCCAAACAAGTGCCATTAGTACGTAATCGCAGCAGGAATTTTTGGAAAGTTAATGGTGTAAGACTTGTCATTACTGCTTTTTAAGATAGGACTTAGGCCCACCAGTTAATTATTGTTAATTTCTAGGAAGGATGAGGGTGGGAAAGTGTAAAACAGAAGTGGAAGAAGCATTGGCCTGTCGTAGTTTGCGGCAGTTAACGCTTGGCTCGTGAAAGAAGGGGAGTATTTGGTGGCTATATGTGAGTCTGTCTCACTGTGGAAATGTGTGCCCAGAAACAGGTCAGCTGTGGAGAGAGAGAAGTTTTCTGTATAGAACATTGAGGTCAGGTGTAAGTGTGCCTTTTCCATTGTTCTGTACGTTAATTACTGGAAGTGCAGTGCTCAGTGAAGGCCGTGTGCTTCACTATCCTATTGTCTCGGTTGCAGGCTTTTGGCAACAGGCAGCTTAATTTACAACCTCTGCCCTGCTTTTTAAATTTTTTTTCACTTGATTAGAAAGAAAACATCCGTTGTGGGAGCCAAGTGGGACTGCAGCAGAAGCTCTATTCACTAGTACTTGAATCCCTGCTTTCCTTTCACCCCAGAGAAACCCCTGCTCTGTTCTCTGGAAATGTTTGTATTCGTCCCTGAGCGCAAGCGGCTGTAGAATTGCTTGATGAGCAGACTTGTTAGATTGGTTACTTTTAACTCTGGATAGTCTGGGTTGTAGGACTGGACTTGAACAACAGCTGCTTTTGTGCTGGGAAGTGTAGATGTGGATGAGCTTTTTCTGGACCAATGTCACTCGGGATTTTATTTTGCTAGAGGACATCTGCAGAGATAGTCAGGCTTCGTAAGTGGCTTCTGGAAGGTGGAAAGTGCTGATGAGTCTCCCTTTCATTTGTATACTGTGCTCTTACCCTTCCTTGAGTTCAGCAGAGAAGATTTCCATTCTGTTTTCAGAAAGTTTGTGGGCTGACATTATCTGGGACCCATCAGTTTTGGTGTAACATAGATGGTCCTGCTCATGCTAGCACCAGATCTGATAGCCTGCAAAAGCTTTCTGTGTGGCTGCAGTGGTTTGGACAAGGGATGTTGTCTTTGTGATAATATTATCACCTCGCTGAGGATAAAATTGGATCTTTAATGTGGGAAGAAAAGAAATCAGCATAGGCTTGAGTCTTTACTGCAAGATGTTGTTCTGCTGGGTGTTGTGCCCTCCAGTTACCCACCCACTTAGGTGGTATTATCTTTTATTTGATGGATCAAATTGTATTTTTAAAGGCAATTGCCTGAGGCTCTTGCAAATGCTGGGCTCTGTGTAATTCCTGCAAATGAAGACGTTGGCACTTCTACCAAATACAAAAGGATCTGAAGAGGGAGGAGGAAATAATTGGGTCTAAAATCCATTCTTTGCAATCTTGTTTAAAACTGTACCAGGAGACAGAAATATATCCCTTCTAATATTTATCCTTTTCTTTTTCTTTTATTTTTTTGTCTTTCCTTTCTAAAACAAAGAACTAAAGCCCTTGTGCCACCTCTGGTCTTCACCGCTCTCCTGTTCATTCCCGCCTGTTGTTTTGCTGCTCCTTGGTGTTTGGCAGAACTTCCTAACTTTGTACTGCCATCAGATTTCATTAGTACACACCTACTACTTCTCTGTTCCAGGATCACTTCTGAAAGTATTAAGGTAAATTGGTGTAAAGGCCAACTGCTGAGAACATGCAGTTGTCATCTCCTTTCAAACACAATTCATAATCTTTCCTTAACGAATTGTTTACCCACCTTGGTTCTTGTGCTGATTGCCCATCTTAATTTTAGAAGTACCATATGGGAAACCCTTTATCCTGAGGTGCTAAAGAACATCAGAGAGGGAGCAGGATTTTTGATGATGTTATGATTTAAAAAAACAAAAAACAACATATGCACTTTGTTCACAAGTTTAGGTAACTTGAAAACTATAGTTATCATAAATCCATTGGTGATAAAAGAAATGTGCCCTGTGCTGTTGGCTTAGCTGGGAAAGATCAAAACCTTGGATTCTAGACCCATTCTCCAACCATTGTTCTACTCCCTCCTTTACAATGCACATAATAATTCAGCAATACTGTGCTTACTCAAACATTTTCCACACTTTTACACTGTATTCTTTTCTGCACTCTGGCTTTTTCCTCTGTTAGAACACTGTTTCAAGCTTTCTGCTTCCCTGGTGCACTGACAAGCTGTATTTCTTGTACTCCTTTCTCATTTCCTATTCCAAATGGCAAGTTATCAGAAGTTCATACCAGCAGTGACCCCGGTATTGAAGCTGTGCCGGTTGGACCTGGGAGATGAGACCAGGAGCTAGCTGAGTGTGACCCTGCTCTGCAGTAGTAGCTATTTTGATGGTAAAAGCCAAACTGAACTGCAGAGTTCCCAGCACCCTTTGTGCAGGAAGCTATTTCTGCTCATCATGTGCTTTCAAGGGCTGTGTGCTCGGCTCAGTAGGCTCTGCACAGGAGCACTGCTGAAAGCTGGAACTGTTCAGGACAGGCAGAAATAGTGACCTGTGGGTTTAGGGGTTGCATGAGTATCTGGAATGAAATTTCCTTTTCTGTGTGAAACTTGCAAGGATGCTTGTAAGAATTTTTTTTTTCATGTTTAGAAAAGGGAAACCTCAGGAAAAGAATCAACATCTGTTAAGTAATCCTCCAGCTCATCTCTTGTGCCAACGTGACGTCATCTGTGATTTTGCAGTTGCTAGGCTACTCCAGCTGCTCTGGGCTCGCAGGGCAAAGCCTCCTTTGCTGTGAAGGGGGTGCCTGGAAAATAGAAGGGCATAGGTTGTGCTTTATGTGCACCTGGTTTCTTACTGCTTCTGAGTGTCATTACCCCCTCCTCTTCAGCACAGAAATGGCTTTTGGGTTCCTTGCGAATAAAATCCTTCTTTTTGGGGAGGCTTAGTAGTTCTTAGGCATTAAAAAAGAAAAATATCAGCACAGCAACTTGTTAATTCAGAGCTGGATCCTGATTCTATATATCATTTATGTTTTGATCAAGGAAAAAATAGTTTGTGGAGATGAAAAGGGAGATGACTGCAGGGCTTCTGAGGGTTGGCAAGAGGGTACAGCAGAGCAGTTTTTGATGTAGTTCTAGAAGATAGGCGTCCTACATATGAAAAACAAACTACTGCTCGGTCCTTAATATTTCCTCCTTTGAGTACATATAATAAATAAATTGTGAAGTGTATAAAAACAAATGTAGTTGCATTTCATAAGCACTGATTTAGATTTTAGGGATATTAGCAAGGGGAATTTTCAACCTTCTCCCCTGTTTCTTGGCCACTTGTCCTTCTATACAGCATCCAAAGAGCAAATTAGATAACTGAGAAAAGGAATTCATAGAAGAGATGAGGAATTTTTATCAGTCCTCTTTCTTTTACCCTGTGTGCAGCATAGGCAGAAGTTGCTTTGTGCCCAAAGCTGAAATCTTTTTCTTGATATGCTTCAAGTAAAAAGCCTGGAGAATTTTTACATTCTGATGCTCCATCCAAGTTGAATTTGAACTTTCCAAAGCCCAGTAAGAGAACTGAGTGAAGCTGATCAGTTAGCTAAGTGGGACAGGCAGTGTTGGTTTTAGCATTTCCTATGTTGTTGTCTAATCCTTTAATAGAAGCTTTGAAGAAAAACTTATTAAGCAAAATTATCCCAAGCAAACTGACTTAAGTAATGAAGGCCAAAATGGTCATTGGAGTCATATGTTGGAATCATTTGAATGGTGGAAACAACTTTTAGAATTATATAGACAGTGGATTCTACCTAACTGATTTTCTAATCAGTTAGATAGATGCTGTTAGAGGATCTACAGATGAAAGAAAGCATTTACTTTTATCTGACTTTCTGAGGGATCAAATTTTTACCAGAAATTAAAAATACAATATTCATCCCTTCAGGGTTGTTTTCCAGTTCTTGGCTAGACTACAGATATTGATTTAAACCATTGCTTTGACACAACTGTATGACGTATTTTTATTTCCATATTGTCCTGAAGACATTTTAAGTGCCTGTTAGGCCATGCTCTGTAGTTTGGGAAGTCCAGAGAGTGGGGTTTTTTTCTGAAGATCTCAAGTTATCTTTCTGAAGAATGAGAGCTTAGCATGGAACATTCTTTACAAGCCTTTCTCAGACATGACTCTCAAGCCTTCAGATATTTCTAACCAGAGATGCCCACTTGAAAGACCACACAAGTTTTTTAACACTTGGAAATGGTTACAGGAAGGTCATTAACATCTTTCTGTGCTTAGGGGACATGAGTTTTGATGGTAATTATAGACAGTTGATAACCTCAAAAAAAGAGGAAAAAAAAATAAATTAGGAAATCCACACATCGAATTCTTCTGGAAAAAGATTTCTTCAGGCTAGAGATAAAAGCATTACTTAGCAAAGCCCTATCTGTTCCCTGGGCAAGGGGAAGCCTTTGGTTTGAAGGAAAATACTGCACTCCCATTAAAGAACGGAACATTTTCAAAATGTTACTCTATAAAGGGTGCTTTAATGATTTGGGGGGGCAAAGGCAAAAACCTTTCACTTGGCCTATTAAAAAAAATTTAATTCTTAAAAGCAAAGAATAATGCACATCTAGATGTAAAGATAAAGTAAAAAATATCTTCAGTGTCATGTACAAAGGCCAGTATGGTGCACAGGGCAGTACAACTTTTACTGAACACTTGAGTTCCTGATACTTCAGAGAAGCTCAGTAAGTCTCTTACGCAGCACCAGATTTTACAGGGCAGGGGGGAATATTATCTCTGCATGCCTGTGGTGACAGTCCTATGAATCATATGAATTTATTGTTTTTTTAAGTCCTGCTGCTTAGAAATACATGAAAGCAAGGAATACTTGGTTTGCTTTAAAAACAAACTGATTTCCTTAGGCTTGCAAAGGAACGCTTTAAATCTACTGTGGAAATGTTTGGACCACTTCAGCTTTCTCTTTGGGACTGGAAGCTGTGCTTTCTTATTTTTCTGTCCTTTTTTCTTTTTTTCTTTTCCTGCTAATTTTATGTGTAGTGACTGAGTCCTGTATCAAGCCACTGTCCTTTAAAGGAAGTAATCATAGCACGCATTTTCCTGTATCCATTGTTATTACAGGTGCTGAGGATGTTGTGATGGCATTTTCCAGATCAGAGACGGAAGACAGAAGACAGTAACTACAGGATACCTGAACAACACAGACCTGGAGAGGACAGTGAGATTGCTGAAGATAGAGGAGGATGGCTGAACATTAATAAGTTCCTGTGCCCACCCTAATTGTTCCTTGGTATTCCTTCTCCTTTGTAATTTTGTTTCCCTTTGCCCAACCCTCAGAATGCATCTCACAGCCATCTATTCCTATAAGTTTTTCCTTCTCAGCCGGGCTGTGTTGAGGATGAAGCTAAAGGTGTATTTTTGATTGGCTCAAAGGGACAGGCTGTGATTGGCTAAAGGAAGACAATTTTCCAAACTTGACCAATGAAAACTTTTTATCTCGCATTTTACTTTATATTTTAAAGAAAATGTCTTGACATCCTACTTCTAAAGAAGCTTTTCATGCTGTGGTGCTTATTTAGGTCAAACTTGTGAATTTGAAGAGGGTTTGATTTGGCTGCGTAGAACTGGAAGTAACTTGTGATTGGTTGACAATGCAAATGCTTTCTCTTCAGTTGGCTTGCAGGTGTTTTGCTGACTTTGACACTTTCATGGCAGGAAGCTGACGTTTTGGTGCATTGGTTACTTCTCTATACTTACTGACTTGGGGGAAAAAAAAGAGACAAATGTGCTTTGCAATATTTATTACATCTACACACGTATAAGCGCTTGCTTTTGGGGGGTTGTTTTGGTTTTTTTGATTGGCTTTGAGATCATGGTTTTGATTTCCTATTGGCTGCAGTGTTTCTGATGCAATCAGTTTTTCCATTCTCATCTGCTCTGTGGCCTCAAGCTCTTTTGGGAGCATGTGTTGAAAGCATATTTAATTCACTAAGTCCACCTGTTTTAGCTGGAACATGGAGCTCACCGGTGGTTCTGTGCTGCTCTGTGGGCTGTGCTATGAACTCCTGGTAGACCTGGCTGTACAGGTGGCTTCTCTCTTTGCTTCTGACAGAGGAGCTGTAGATATTTTGCAGGAATTGCAAGAATGAGATCTATGGCTGTGACATGAATTTGCCAAATTTGTATAGAGAATATGTGAACTTGTTTAAAATACTACATGTAGTTCCACTTTAACCCTTTAATTGCTGCACAAGACGAGCTCTCACATAAGGAAAAAATAATGATCATTAACTTAAATCCAACTTGCACTGGGCTTTAATAAACTAAGTTTCTAGTCACTTGAAAAATTCTATGTGGTTTGGCTCCTTGCAACTGTTCGGCGATAGGGAAATTATCTAGATCCTAAGATAGTACCAGTTTCTTTAGGCACTGTTCCAAGAGGCCGTGGTGCTACATGAAGCTGTCCAACAGTTGAGTGTACAGGTGACACTCTCAGGTTTGCTCTCTTAGTAGTTGCAGGGCCTTAAAACACACACACCCCTTTACAATTGAGAAACCTGCAGTGAAATTCCCGAGGTGCACTGACTGTTGAGGAATCTGCACAGAAAATTCCTAGCACTGCTGCCTAAAACCTAGCACTTCATTCTCTCTCATGTGTGCAAGTCATTTTTATAATACTTCTGGATTTTCCTGTGGGTTGCACTGACTTTTAAGATGTTTCCAAATCTATTAAAGCAGAACTCCATTCACCTCTTCCTGGGTCTTTTAATATGGTGGTTAATTGTTTGAAGTAACAAGTTGAGAAGCTGTGACAACATGATCGTATTCATGGCAAGAAATTATGATGACAGGGTGCTGTTATGGTCTCGAAATAGGGGGAAAAAGCTTGAAAGAAACCATGGAATG
Source organism: Chloroceryle amazona (assembly GCA_027560015.1). Lineage (NCBI taxonomy): Eukaryota > Metazoa > Chordata > Aves > Coraciiformes > Cerylidae > Chloroceryle > Chloroceryle amazona. The sequence continues at coordinate 16,395 of JANHFX010010781.1, read as the reverse complement.
TGTGCAAAAGGAAGAATGGACTTGTGAGCACGAGGAGGGAAGTTATCTTGAACAAATAAATACTGTGTAATGAGAACTGTACATTTGTTTGTGAAAAAGATCCTTTTGATTCAGTTGCAGCTTTGTAAAATTCAATGTGAAAGTAAATCTTTTACCCCTGTTTCTTGGGGCTAGAAAAGACATTTCTTTATTAAAATAAACCAGGAATGAGCCCAAAAGATTCTTTAAATTTTGACCTGGCTGCCTAAGAGGCACTTTAATTGTAACTTTGGAGCAACGGGGAGCAGCCCTTAAAGGGTTAATTTAAGGGTGGGGGGGATACGTGTGTTGCTGGAATGAATGGGCTGGATTGTGGTGGCCTGTCGTTGTCAAGCTAACATGCATCCTCCATGTGTATCTATGGCATTTCTGAGCTGTTAAATCTTTTCAAGGAGAAAAGTGAAGTGTTTATGTGGTTTAATCTTTTCACTAAAAATGTAACTGTCGGGGGGAGGGCAGGAAATACAGTTTTTAATAGCGACTCTTGTTTCTTACTGATTTATTATGCTGTTAAATTGCCAAATGGAAAATACTTGCTTGACCTTTGTGGAAGAATTCCACGTCGATTCCAAATGTGGAGTCTTGAATAATATGTTGAGAAGGACATACTGAGAGAGGGCAACGTGGTGTTTAACAACATGATTTGAGATTCAGAACCTGGAGGAGATGTACTCTCTTGAGAACCGTTGTGCTTGCTTTGTTACCTGTGTGCTCTCCCCCTCCCCACGGGTGCTTTCTTAACCTTAAGCCAGGGCTGGAAGATTTATAATTAAAAAATCACATATAAATCAGGGATAATGTAGTGGAAAAGGGCTTTCCAAGATTCTCATTGAATTAGATATCTAAGTATTTATCTTCTTTCTGTGAAAACTAAATCCCTGTTACCACCGTGGAGCCTGGATTAATTGGGAGGTAGAGACACTTCACCGAGTACATCAGCACGGTTGACTTGTTTATTGTATGCACAGATTTCTTTAGCTTTACCCTTGTGCTTTGGCCTTCTCAAGCAAACCGTTACCAATAAAAATACGACATCCGATGTTTTTGAGGTCAGAGGTGAGTATAGATCTGAACTGGAATATGTTTGTGACTAGAAAAGGCTGTGTAGTTCAACTACCAACCAAATAGCACTTAAGGCATCCAGTAAGGCAGCATAAAACCTTTAGAGGCATCTTCCAAAAAAAAGCACACGTGCTTTGGGTGGTCTTTTTGGGAAACATGTTCCTTTAGATATTCACAATGTGCTTTTGCACTTCTTACCAACCTTAACCACCACGTCTCCTGACACGCTGTGTTTTCCAGAGCTTGAGGAAGGATCTGAATGAGAAACTCCTCTCCCCTCTCTCTAGATGGGGAGCAATTGCTGTAACTGTCGGTAGGGCATCGTGTCGGTGAGCTTTGTCTGTTGTAAATGGAGAGTCCATTATTAACTTAGGCATTGAAATTGATTCTCTCAGGTCCTAAAATAAACCCTGCAGTAACAGCACATGTGAGCTGGTGGCACAGCAACACTGGGGAAGGAGCTATTGCCTGAAAGAACTGGACCACTAATAAAATAAAATAAACTCTTCAGACTTTTTGTTCCTATTCCTGTCTAAGGTAAGTCATTACTATAAGTTGTCTCCTGTGGGATACATTCCTATAGCTACAGAGAATCTGTTACAAGACTAGAGCAGCACCTTCTCTAAAGTTATCACTGGTTTATAATGCAAGAAGAAAAAAAGGGAAGGTCAGCATTTGAAGGCTTTGAATCCAATATATAATGTATGTTAGAAATTATTTAATGGAAGCCATACTGAGTGCCTGGGCAATGAGGGGAATACATGATTTGGATTACACTAAGATCAGTCCTTCAGCTTTTTTTTGGTCTCTTGCCTCCCAAAGGACTGTGTGGCAGAGCTGACAGCGAAAAAGGCTGCAGGGCACTGGGACCAGCAGAAACCAGCAGTGCAGTAAGAGCAGTTTCTGGAGGTTTAAGAAATCTTCAGTTCTATTCAGTCTACAAAAGAAAAAGTCCTTAGTGAGTAAGCATCTCTTCCTCTCTGTTATTTATCAGCAACATCAGCTTCTAAGAAGCTTTGTTAAAACTGCAGAGTAGTTGGTTTAGGTGTAAGAGTAACAGGAGTGCTGAAGTGTTGCACGGTTTTCTGCCTTGGTGGGATATTTGCTGAATACAGTTGGTTTTTAAGCCAAGTGGCAGCAATATGGTGTCCATCTAGCCTCAGCATCAACCCACTCAACACCCAGATGAAACTGGACCTAGCTGTTACTCAGCACTGTGGAGAAGCATGTGTTCTGTGCAGTGCAAACCCTTCCCTCTTCACAGAATCAACAGGGAAAAAAAAGATATATATTTTTTTTTTTAAGTGAAATGTTTTCATTGGTTTTATTTCTCCCTGTGCCACAGAGCAGTGTTAAGGATCCTGTCAGGTAGACCTGGAGGAATGATTTCAGTAAACTTAGGCACTATGAACAGCCTGGTAAAAAATGAGCTTTTAAAGGTGTCAAAATGTGTCCAGTTTTGCTGTTTATGTGACAGTCACAGAGCAGATGTTTGTTTGCTGGACAGACTTGGTTTTTTCCTTGCAGCCTCAGGTGTAGTACGCTGAGTTGGCTCTAGTGCTGCATCTTGCACATTTTGTGTCCTGTATCTGTGACTTCTCCAGAGCTGCAGTAAATAGGTCACTATGGTGTTGCTGTGCTGCTGTGTCCAGATCTGGTCTGGACTCGTTACCAGGAGTCTCTACAGACACTCTGCACCACAGCTCCCCTTAAACCTCTTCGTTACTGATTCTTTTCTCAGTTTTACAAATCTACAAGTGCTGTATCCCAGGGAGAAGCATTGTCACTACTTAGCAAGGTAAGAGAGGAGCTTGCCTCTGTTCCCCCAGACTGTAGTAGGTTCCCATACAACGATAGAAAAGAAATCCCCTCCTGTCTCCTGAGCTCTGCTTTCATTTTCTTTGCAGCTGATTTGCCGTAAGCAGGATTCCTGCAGTATGTTATAAACAACCTGGCTAGTTTCTTTTGTTGCCTGAAGCACCTCGGTTTTGAGGGTTGTTTATTTTGGAAAAGATATACATATCTGTGTATATTTTTTTGAAGCTTTATAACCTGGCCTGCTTACAAGCTGCCTCATGTATCAGCATGAAATAGTTATGTGAACAGAGCTTTTTGTTCTGACAATTTTGAGGTTAACTCTCCTTGCTGCTAAACGCTAATCTGTGATCAGAGGCCTGAGAAACTCAGAAAATACACTTTCAGCCTTTGTTTAACAATTAAATACTAACTCCAACCCGGGTGTGGGCTGATGCATCCATACTTCTCTGTAGTTTTTCACCTCAGCTGATAATCGCTGCCCTTCTCCGATGGGGTTACAACAGCAGCAATCTCTGCAGGCTCAGAAGACAATCCTCTGTACCCTCCATGGGAGCAGCTGGAGGCACTTACTCAACGCATAGCAAGGAGTGCTCTGCTCTCCCCATGTGTTGTGCGTGTCACTGCTACCCAGCACCTGAGCTCTGTGGACCACCCCCCAGAGAAAAAGGCCCTTTACCCCCTGGGAGAAGGACAGGTGGTTAATAGCTTGCTTTTTTTTTTTTTCCAAGGCTGTAAAATACTTCTGATTAACCTCGTTACTTCAGGTTGGTTGAGCTGAATCCTAAGGTTACATCTGTGTTCTGGGTTGAGACTCTTATAATCTTAGGGACCCACTTAGCTAGATTTATGTTTGAATAAATATTCAATAGAGTTCTTGGCTTAACTGTTAAGAGTTTTAGTCCCAGGGAAAGAGTTAGTTCCTGGTTTTGATTTTGAATTTTGGACGACAAGTCATTATTTACTCAAGCAGACAGTTTGCTGTTTATGCCACAGTCCACATGTTGTCACATAGAACACATTCCCATTTTGCAGTGAAGTGAAAGTAATTTTTCCTACTCTTCTCAGATATGGCCGTAACTTGGTACTCTCCTGTTGCTTGCAATATTTCATCTGATGAAAGGAACAAGGATGACTTCCAAAAATATTTTCCTCCAAATGAGGGGAATTTTGTGAGATGAGCATGGAGAATAGATCACGACTTGATGTAGAGGTACACAGGAGTAAGCCCTAGTCCAAAAACTTAATCTCTAGGTGTCCTACCTGTGGGATTTCGTTTGAGCTGCCACAAGAACTTGAAATTGGTTTTGCTTCCTTCCCTTAGACTGTTCCTTCAGAGAAGCTAAATGCATAATTGTGGTCTGAGACTGCAGAGTCAGTTGGGACTGGAAGGGAAACATAACTTACTGATGTCTAGTTTGCAAATGAGAACCCTGTGTTCAACCACAGTAGCAAGGGAGCACGGCCCTGGAAGTTGCCTTCACAGTGTAGGGTAAGACTACGATGGTCTCACTGCTTTGTCACTGATGGGTTGGGGGTTTACTTTTGGGGTGTTTAACTGTGCGAAGGGTTGTGCAGTTCCTGTGATTTCAGAGGAAGGATGCTGCTTCAGAAGAGCAGCTTTGCATGTTATTTATCATGTACATACCTTTGTTTCATGAAGTAGGAGAATGCAAGAAGTTACTTGATTGTGGAATGACGCAGAAGTTTGTCTTGCTGCTGACTGCACTGTAATCCATTCTGAGCTTTACTTGTGACCTCCTAATCAGGGGGCAGAGAGTAAATTGTGTTGAACGTGATTGGAATGGACAGTGGTAGCCAAGCATTTTCCTTCAGTCTTTTGTCCTGTATCTCAAGTGCCTGGAGCAGACAGACGTTCGCTATGTGTCGCCTGATCGATGTCTGCCGTTACTGCCTGAAGTGTGTGCCTGGTGTCTGGCTGCAGACAGATGTGGAGCTCTCTTGTGCAAGTAGAACAGTTCACAACGCAGCCTGGTTTTATGTTTTGTTGTTTCATGGCTTGATTCTGCTAAATCTCGGGGGCGTGTGAGGAGGAAGATAGGGGCAGGTCAGGAATGGATGAATTTCTGTAGGTGGAGGCACAAGAGGAGGTCTCTGCCTCACTGTTGTGTTCTCATAAGCTTCTTTGAGCCTGGAGATAGATGGTAATTAAACCAGACAGAATCTTAAGCTTTTGACTTGCCTCACCAGTAGCACCAGACTTCACAGTCTCCCTCTAAAGGGAGCTGTGCTGTGTGCTGGATCTGTAGCATGCTTAGCTGCTTGTACCATAGGGGCATACGGTAGAGCCTTTTGGTTTAGTCTGGCCTTGACCTTGAGGTCACAGTCTCCTGAAACTAAATGGGATGTTTGGATTTACCCTGGCTAGTGTAGCTACATGGTTATAGTTACTTGATTTTTTTTTTTTCTCTCCTCTCTCTAAATGTAGCCAAGTCTAGATGTCAGAGGATTGGAGCAGCGCAGGAAATTAAACGAAATCTTTTCACTTTCAGTATTACTGTAAAAAAAATGAGGCAAGACAAGATAACTGAGAAGTGTTTTGATTAACTACATCCCAGTAACAAATAGAAAGGCTTTCTACAGGTTTTGCAGACCCCAAAAGCAGCAGAGCTCAGACACGTGCCTGCTCTAGTAAACAGTAGACTAGCAGGGTAACGTCGAGCTGTCCGCGAAGTTTCACAGCTCACATCTTTCTAGAGAGAACATAGTTTCCTCTGTCCTTCGAGGCTTAAACAGAGAATGTCAGAAAAATCACTGTGGCTTAAGAACTGGTGAGGTGGATCACAGAGAATGAGACCTCTGGCATAGTAAGATCCTAGACCTGGTAGTGTTTACAGCTTCAAGTCAACACCTTGAATTGAGATCAAGCAGGAGGAACATTACATTCAGGTGTGTCAGGTTGCTGAAGAGCAAAGCCACAAAAATACCTCAGTGGGGGGAGTACTATTAGATGGATATCACTTAGGGATCCTAAGAAACATTCTATCTGCAGGATTCAGTGGTGACTTAGTTGAGCTTCAGCCACACTTTCAATTGGTTCTGTAGTTGTAAAATGATGTGTACTGACACCTTTGCAGAAGAGGCCACGCTGCTTTTGTGATCTGGTGGATAGTGTGTTCTACCACCTGGGTAGAAAGAGGAGGTCGTGTGTGTTCTTTCTGTAGTCTCCTCTCTTGGCAGAGTGCAGAGAGTTGGTTCCTGTCTGGACCTGAATAAATCTTGATGAAGGTTGTTAGTAGTTCTAAGCAAGAATGGTGCTATAAAGAGAGGGGGAGTGCTAAGGGGGGGAAGAGACATTAAAGGGGAAAAACCTAGTAGCTTATAAATGTGTTTTCCTCTGTGCTGGAGGTTAAATAATATTTTATGCATGTGACAGAGATACTGTGATTAAGGAGCTGTCAGGCAGAGTGAAAGCTGGGCAGCAAAGGGAGATGCTTGAGGGAGAAGGGTATAAAGATGTTCTAATGCTGAACTCTCTTGTGTATATCTAGTGAGTGATGTGTGGCTTTGTGTGCCTTTCACTGAAAAAAAATAAATGGCTATTCTATGGATATTTAATTGGGTTTTTTCCCCTACATTGCTCAAGTATCTTTTCTATCTCAGATGTCTCACTGGTTACTAGTGACATTGCTTTAGAAAACAATCAAAAACTCTAATCTATGCTGCTGCTTCAGGGTCTAGGATTAGGACTGTACAGTGACATGTCATAATCCTGTACATAAATCATGGCTTTTAACAAATGGAAAATATACCCCATTGTTCCATTCCTCCTGTTGATGCTGCTGCAAAGACTGGCTCTTGTGCATCGTGCTCAGTTTGAGGACTCCTGGGTTATTGCCAAGCCTCTGGAGTTTTAGCTGTCATCGTACCTCCTGTCCCAATCAGCAAAAAATGGGCACTTGGACTCATTTTTAGACCAGGTCAATAAATACTTGACCTACCCAGAGTTTTATTTTAATGTCATGTTACACAGACACCAGTCATTCCAGGGGCTGTTCCTCACACTGCACGAAGCTGCCGGGGTAAGCTGAGCTTCAGACAGGATGATGCGCCTGTCTCATCTCATAAGCTTTTTATTCCCACTCAATGGGCAACGCATCATTGAAGCAGCAGTAAACATGGAGAAACGTGTGCTGGTAGAACGCCGTGCGAAGCGCTGGGCTTCAATCATTTATCACAACATGGGATTTATAGACATGCACACACCCCCTTCCTTTGCAGAAGGCAGTGTTGACATTCCACTTATTGAGTGGGTCCACTTTTGACAGAGAAGAATAGTGGATAGACCAGAAAGAGAACATGTAAGAAGTCTTACATCAGAGGTTTGCTGTCCAATACTGAAAACAAGAGAAGACCTGAAGTGTCAAAAGGTGTAGGTGGAATGGAAATTCACGACTGTGGATGTTTGTCTGGGTAGTAATATGGTCCTTGAGATCATGTGGGGTCCAACAGAATTTGATCCCACGGAAGAAATGGTCTCAGAAATGTATTACCCTCCTTCACTGAGTAGAGGGAAACATGGAGTTAATGATCTAGTGGATGCATTAAAGCAGCACATTGGAGCAGTTGGAATGGAGTAATTATTCTAAATCACTCGGATTCGCTTACATAGATGAGGTTGGTTGGGGGTGTGGAGGACACATCATTGTGTGCTGAGTACAAACCATGGTGGTGCTGGTTCTGCTGGGTACAGGAGCCTTAGCTCTGAGTGTCTATTTCTTTCCTGCTGCGTTTAGACAATACAGCTCTTTGCTGGCTCCCTCTTAAGGATGCTCATAACACCTATTCAGCCTGTACAAAAGCCACTGAATAGCATTCTGCTGTTTTCCTACTGCTGGTAGGTCAGTGCCTGAGTCAGTGCTAGAAACAAACCTCTGTTCATGTTCAGTATGTTCCCAGAACAGTACTCCACTTCTTTAACACAACCTTCCCACCCCAGGCCAGTTTAACCTCCTTTCTATTGCAGAGTAGCAGCGGAAAGCAACATCCAGCTTGGAAAAAAAACAGAAGGCAGACGTGTCCTTGTAGGGAGAGTGTCTGCCTTGGAGCTCCCCACGGGGCGGCAATCGGCCCCTGCTGTTGGCAAGGAGCTCCCACTCTCTGGGCAGCATTAATCAGGGCTGACTGTTCCTCTTAATCCTCTGATCCTTTCCATACGGAGCAGAACCCAGCGTGGCGTTTGCGTGCTAGGCTCCCCTTCACTGAAAATAGGGCCAGCTCCGTGGCTTGCAGCAGGCAGCGATTAGATGGGTGGGTGATCAAAACATGATTAGCAAATGTGCAATTAGAGTGAAGGCCAGGAGGGCAGTGGCTTACTGCGAGGAAAGGTCACAACTGGGATCTCTCAGAAGAGAAATAAGTCTGTGAAATGACAAAGGATTTAGCTGCACTCTTCTCTGGTGAGACTGTAACTGAAATAGTCAAGGCACCCCTAGGAAGAAGCTGGGAGTGCTGGACTTTGAAAGAAAGAAAAAAACCCAAGCAATGTAGAAAAAGGCTTTCCTCCTGGACCAGGTAATTTTGAAAGGGACTTTTTAAAGCACCAGAGATAGTTTATGTAGCTAAAACACAGCCTCAGAAATTGCATCAATTCGAAGTTTTGTCCTGGATGTTTTTTTGTGACTCATAGACAGAAACTTCAGCTTTTTCTCCAGCGGCTGGACCCTAGAGGTACTGACCATGCCTTGCAGGGTTTCATGAAGCTTTTAATAGATCACTGTGTGAAATGCTTTGAGACTATACGGAAAATGTCTAGAAAAGCTGCAGACTTATTGCCAAATGTGATGAATTTGAGCAGGCTGGGAGTGGAGAGGGGGTAGAGGAAGAATCAGTTTGCTTGAAGCCAATTGCAAATGAAACAAGGGCGTGATTTTACCTTATTCTTGTTGTATTTAAATGCGTGTGATGTGGAATATACGGCAACTAGAGCTGTCTCAGAAGAACTGCTAGTAAAATTGATCCTGTTTTTCCCCATCTAAGCAATGGTGTTCACATCAGCTCCAGAGACAGCACGACTGGGCCTGTTTACAGCACCAGGCAGTTCACTGTTTCCTCGGGAGCAGGAGGCACTTGCCTGTAATGATGTGAAATCTAATGCTGCGTGATGAAAATTCAAATTACACCTTCAAGATCCATGGAGGTTTGGGAAACATAATCTATGGTCCAGATCCTGGAAATCAATTCAGTGATAGCACCGAATTTAACTGGGGTCTGTGCAAACAGAGGGGGTTGTTCTTTGGGCTCTGCCTGCGGCGTTGGCACCTCTTGTACAGTCCCACTGAGCATCCATTCAACACGCGGCACAATTCACGGGGCGAAGTGGGTCACTCTACTAGGGAGCCTTATGCACACTTGGGAAGAAAAATATGGATGGCTGTTTTGAAAGTCCAGTCACAACCAATAGGACTCCAGTACTTAAAGCTGGGTGACCTATGAATTAACCTTAGTCATCTGATATTTGTATGTTACAGGAGGTTAAACAACAGAGTTAAGCCTGGGAGGATTCAAAGCTATTTACAGTGGGTTGGGAATTTGAACCTCTGTTCTTATGCCATGAAATGATTCCCTCTGCCTGAAACTCTGACCCAGCGATCCAGCCTCAGAGAGACATCAAGTGATTCTTTTTACAGGCCTATCGCATGACGTGCTTTGCACAGGAATGAGAAAACTATAGAGAAACAGTAACTTGGTTTCAGAGTAATAATAATTTGTCCTGGAGGAAAAAATCCCACCCACATCTTTGAGATGTCTGTGGAGTAAATCTATGCCTACTTAATTTAGTCCAATCTACCCACCTTATTGTTTTACAGTAGTGAGTGCTTTGTTTTGTTCCTTAATATTTTGTTGGATTATCTGATAAGTGCTCATTTGTGGATGATCTGTGCAATTGCAAACCAGCTTGGTAGACCCTTTTTAACGTTCTTTGCTAGATGTCATTGAGTTTCACAGGCGTCGGTGGTAGATTAAAGATCTTGGCAAGCGTGACCCTTCGACCAGCGGTGATGACATGCCACACAGAGCTCTTCCAGCCAGTACTCATCTGGCCCTTGTAGCCCTGCTGCCTCAGCCAGGGATTAGAGTGCTGGATACACGACCGGACGTTTGTAATTTGGTTTCCTTTTAGAAGCCTCTGAAATAGACTGCAGCCCAACAGGAAAGCATCTGCTTTTCTCTTTGCTGAGGAACGCTGATGGATCTTCTCTGTATAAACTCACTTAAAAACCCATTGCTTGATTTTATTAATGTGTACTAATTTGGCTCATTTTACCTACAGAAAATTACTTATCTGAATAAAATGCAAGAATATTGCCAAGCGAAAGGGGAAAATAAAGGGTATAATTGTGTTAATTATCAGAATACCAGACATGTAATTAATATGCCACAGGAACAAAGAGCAAATGTACTAATAGCACATAATTGGACTTAAACTACACCCTTGGTAGAAGTCTTTGCAATGGAACTGTTGTGTTTGTGCTGCTTTTCAAATTAGCAATAAGGAATAAATTAACATCCATTTTCTTGCCCATACAAAGACAGAATCATATTGTGGGGCAGGGTAATGAATTCAGAGAATGCCTTTACATTCCCATATGGCTCTTAGGGAGGGGAATACTCATGCACATGGCTCTTCTCTTCCTTGCAGGAAGGCAGGCAGAGTGAAGAGGAAAACCTCATTGTATGACCAGATGTTCACTGAATACCACGATCCTAAAGAACACAAAAAATCTGTAAGCTGAGTCATTTCAACATTGTCGCCAATACCTGGTGCAAATATCTGAGTTGTTTTAGCCATCCATCCATCCTTTTATAGAGGGTACGTTACTGTATTATATTGTGATAGAAGGAAATGGGTAGGATGGGGGGTAAGCACTGACCCAAAGGGATATTTGTGTTAGAACTGGAAAGGAAAGCTGTAATTCTTCACTCTTTTTTTTTTTTTCTTTTTTTTTCCCTTCTTCCACACAGCATAACCCTCTAGTTCAGTTTTCTATGTAAGTTAGGGAATTAAAGCAATTGGTCATGTGGACATGGCCCATATACTGCTCTTCACAGCAGGTTACTACAGCACATGAAGAACACACTGTAAAACCACCAGAGTCCTTGTTTTTCTTTTGTGGACACGTGTTGTAGTGTGCAAAGCACCTGACTGTAATTCTTATTTTATTGAATTAGAGGCTGATTAGTAAAGTAACTTACTCCTGATGCTGTTTCATTTTCCATACACTGTTTCATTTTCCATATACTCTTTCTCTTTGTCTTCACTGACATCTTAGTAAGCTTTAAAAAATGATTTATTTAATCTTTTCAGAGGCCACAGTGTTTGGGGACTTATGGGAGACCTCAGTACCCTTTCAAGTAAGAAAATTAATTTTTAAGAAACAGGTCCTGTTCTGTTTAGACCCCACTTCTGTTCATATAACACAGCTTAAAATAGCCATTGTGTATTAGATGCAAAGACTTATGTTAATAAAGCCTAAATTTTATTGAGGTCCTTAAGTATTGCTTTTTAGCTAAGCACTTGAAAGCCAGTGTGTTCAAGGTATTTCAAGGTATTACAGTATTTCTTAATTGAAGGTATTTCAAGGTATTGCAGCACTTCTTCATTTTACCTATGATCTTTGTGGCCTGCTTTCCTAAATATGCAAATGAAAAGCCTAGAAATTCTTATTCAATTGTAATGCACCTGTCATCACGGTATCTAGACACCTGCCTTTCTACTTCACTGAAGTATTGTGAGAGTGCATTAATTAACGCTTGTAAAATGCTTGGAGATCCTAGGATGGAAGGTGCTAATGAGTTGTAAAATATTATAATCATCTTGCAGAATATTCCGTGTTTCTGTAAGGAAAGACTTGCATCTTTCCTTCACTGCTTTCATGTTTATAGTTGCATTTTTTGCAATGGAAGGAAAGTCTAAACAGGAATAAAAAAAAAGCATTAAGCAAGGTAGAAAGATTGCTAATGCTGCTCATTTTCTTGTAGGGAAGCTGGTTGTTTTTATATACTTCTTTTGCTTATTGAATTTTCTTTTTGTCTCTCCAATGAACCCATACTTCAATGGCTTGTTGAGAATTCTCTGAACGTTCAGTAATGTCAGGGGAAAAGATTTGCTTCTTCAGATTGCCAAGGCCTTCATTTGCATCCCCTAAATCAATTCTTGTACATGATCAAAGCAGTTCTAGAAATTTTCAAGTGTGGGGAAAACCAGTCATCTAATTCTTGCTCCTCTAATATAAACAGCCAGGGTCCAAAGCATTAACAAAAAAAAAAATCCACTAAATCTAAAAACATGTGAATTTCTATTCAGAGGATTGCAACTGTGTATATGTAAAAACATGTGAACTTAAGTTGAGAAGATTGCAACTGTGTATTAGGGACAGGAAGGCTAGAAAAGATGTAACAGGTCACTGATGAATGTTTTCAGGCTGGCAGGGGCATTGCTCTAGCATTTTGTTGTGGAGTTGCCTTTTGAATGAGCCAGAAGATGCCACTTCTGTGTGTTCCCTCACAAGGGTACTGTGTGGTTTTATAGATCTCAGGGTGAAGAATTAATTATTTTTTATATTCACTTTGGATTGTCTTTTTCTTAGTGTCATTATTGTTCACTCTTCTTGCTTGGCTTAGGCTGATAAAGTAATGTCAGAACCAAAAAAATACCAGAATTCAAATCCCCCAAACACCTAGAGATTCTCCTCTTGCTTTCTCTAGTGGGGATGGGAGGAGCTAGAGTGGAGCTGTAATACAGCTTCTCAGAAACTGGTCTGTTGTTGCCTTCATCTAATATTTTGCTTGGCTGTGCGTGCAACTCTCTCATGAGCTTAATTACTTCATAGTCTCTATGGCAATTGGTCCCCTTTCAGAAGTGGTTTCAGGGCATCTGTGATAAACCAAATGCTCAGCAGAGGAGGTAAAGCTGAACTCTGAGCTCTGACTTCCCTTTAAAATAATAATAATAATTAAAAAAAGGCAATTGTAAGCTGAAAACAAACTAGTATGCAGACTTTAATTGTATCGGGATGCAAATAAACCCACACCCAGTCCTGCCTTATTTAAAGACTGGAACATTTTCTCAATCCAATTCTAGACTCCCTGACCTCCCCTTTTGAACAGGGATTCAAGCCTGGTATCTAGAAGTTCACAGTGCGTATTTGGTGTGTATTCAAAATCATTTATGATCTCGAGCTCTAATATTCAGGTCCAGATCTGATTTGACTTCAACGAGCATGTCTCACTTCTCCCTGTATTTAAGGTATGCACTGGCTTCCTTTAAGTAGCAAGCAGAGGCAGTCATTTTTACCTATCACCTTATCTTTTCATTTCTGGCTGCTCAGCTCCATTCTGACAAGTGCAATAAATGTGTCCTCCTGGGTCCTTGCAAGCTGGGCATTAGTCACACCGTGCATTTCAAGGACATCAGTCTGATAGTTTTTCTGCTGTAACGGAAAACATGTTCTGCCAGGAGCCATTTGTTCCGGTTTTGTTGGTTACCAATAAAATAAAAATCAATGTTTCTTTGGAGCCTGAGAAGCAGGTCACAGAGTAGGAGGGAGATAGGTGGTAAAAATGAAGGTGCTGAAGTTAGTTCTCTGAAATAATGGCATGTGGCATTTCAGATAAAGTGAGAATCTCTGTCAGCTTGTGAAATGCAGCTACCTCTGGCCCACAGTGCAGCTACTGTTTAACAGCAAATAGGGCTGGTGCAGAGCTGGTCTCACACTGGGCAATTTAAATCAAATTCGGTTTTGTGAAACAAAAGGTGTTTGCGAGCATGTTGTATTTGCTATGCTTTTAGAGCAAGTGCCAGTGGAACATCAGTGGTGATATGGATCAGAATTTCATTTTGCTGCCTCCACCACAGGTAGAGAACCCATCTTATCTGTATCCTCCCAGTTCAGCCCACTTAGTCATCTAACTGAGCAAAATCATCCGAAAATACAGACTGAAGAATTATTGACTTTACTGATTCAGTGCCTTAGTCACAACTGACTCGGAGGAGTTTTGCTTAGAGAGTGAAATGCAATCAGTGCCTTCTCCTTCCTTGGAAATTTCCCTGTTTCATCACGACTGATTCCGCTGATTAATTAGTCTGAGCTGGTAGTGTCGTTGTGCAATAAATAAGGTTTACCTAGACATAGCGTTTCTTGTCTTTAAAAAATGCCTCTCCTTCCTAATTCTACAGATTCAGAATCATGTTAACAAAACCTGATGGTAGCACTGAGGTCCCCTTCTTACTGTGGTCAACGTTGGTGTTCTTGTCCCCATTGTAACACATTTTGCTCTTTGAACTGTCTGTTCTGTCACACCTAATGAATCGAGGTTGTTCTCCACTTCAAAGGTAATAGTCATTTATTTTTCAGAAGAAGTTCTAGACTACGTGTCTATATTTGCATGCCAGCTGGCCACTGCCTTACCCTCTTCAGAGACTTCTGTATTGACATTCAAGCTCTGTTCTGTTCCTAATCAAAATCCAGTATTTGGGCAGATAGATTTGTGTTGCATCGTGTATTCATCAATGGGCAATCATCTTTTAACCGATAACATCTTGATTTGCAGATGTCTACTAATGGTGTGGTTCTTACTCATGCATTGAGTTAGTAAAGACCAGGCTGAGAGTCATACGGAGCTGGACAGTCCTTCTACTCTCCATACAAAAGAGAGTCAGATAATGTAGCGTACTGTCAGCTGAAGCTGCGTTGGCAGAATGTAAAGACTCAGCTTTCTGGCAACAGATGGGCTACAGGCTTCTTCTGACATGATCTGCCATCCAGCATATGTTAGACAGGCTGAGAAATCAAGGGGGTTTAGACTGAGGCTTTAGCTTTATTTAAAAAAAGAAAGATGTCTTAGCTCTTGATGGAGCAGGTGGCCTGCAGCACAGTCAATGAAATAAATGTGGGCTAACTCCTTGCTTGGTTAAGGGACAGCTCCAGAGCACAGGATAACAACTAAGGTATTTTTCCTTGTACTGGACCACAGTCTATTGCTCTTCAAATTCCATGGTTGTGTATTGGCAAATATGCTGAAGATACAGCAAGTAAAGGGGGTTGGATTGAGGATGGAGGAAGCCATGGGGTGGGCAGATCCATTTGCCTTTGGATAGCCCAACGCCCTGGCTTCCGCCAACTTGCTGAGACCTTAGTGATGGGTCCAGGGCAGCAATTCCCTCGGTTTCTCACCTTCGGTTGGCTGGTGTGTCCCCTCATCTCGAGTTTGGGGTAACCCAGTAGTCAGCGGGGAAGGTAACAGCTTTGGGCTTGCCTTGGGAGGGAGGGGGAGGCTTTTCCAGAACGGATCAATCTTGGTATTTAAAGTGGATAGTGTTTTCAAATAAAGAAATATCACATCCCGAGGATCTTGAACATTCTGGACTTTATTTTTACTACACTGTGGGAGTGAAATGGCTAATAGTGCAGAGCATGAATAGTCATATCTAATAATAAAATAAGTTGGTTGCATTTTAGTTGTCAAAACTCTGGTCATGGTAAGGTATTTTTTTCTTCTGTTGAAGCATTTTCTAATTCCAATTTTTGACCAAAGAGCAACTAACTTTTCTATTACAGGACACGTTCTGTGCACCTAAATTATTCCTTTGAAACTTTTTGATGTGAGTAGTACTTGTGAACTTTTCTAAACAGAACAAAGAGACTTTTGCCTTGATAAAAGTCACTAAAACTAAGCTAAAAAAGGTTTCTCGCTCTGCAGAGTATTTGTCTAAACTGTGCACGCTGCTGTTCCTCCAGCTGGGCAGGTTCATGCTGTGTCACAGGAAGGTCATTCTCTGCAGCGTGGGTATCTGGGGGGATGAGCACCAGGGAAACCCCCGAGGTCTACACGTAGTGTTCCCTCAGGATGGTGCTCTAAGGTGGGTTTGTTCAAAGCACTTTTTCACAGGATTGCAGTTCTAGAGCTAGGAAAACCTAGCCATAAAGCATCTGTTTGTTTCACGGTTCTTGTTGCAGGCAGGTGCTGACAGTTTGTTCCTGCCTGAGGAGGTTCAGTGCCCAGCAGAGGACCAGGGTTTGTGCTGCCACTGCCTCCCTGGGCCGGGCTTGCTGCTGCTGGCCTCGCTGTCTTTGGCATCAGGGGCGGGTTAGGTAAAACTCGGCTTTTTTTGGCCTTTTCACTGGAGAGGTCTGCAAAAGTTAAGATGAAAGCATTAACAGGGCTTTATGCAGGTTCGAGCTCTTTCTGAAAGGTTGGGGCTTTAATCGGCCTTTACTTAAATCAGCTGCGAGGCTTCAGGGGGGCAGCGGCTAAGCCCCGATTACCAACTGCCCGCAGCTGCAGCGAGGCGGGGACCTTCAGCTCCTCCAAAGGAAACAAAACCCCCCCGCACCACCAGCCCCCTTCGGCGGGAGGCGGACGAGCAGGCGGTGCCGGTGCGGTGCCGGTGCGGTGCCGGTGCGGTGCCGGTGCGGTGCCGGTGCGGTGCCGGTGCGGTGCCGGTGCGGTGCCGGT